>SNQJ01S0165106.1:0-21130 GCA_010110895.2 Picea sitchensis | reverse complement strand
GAGGTTCTCAAATTATTTAAGGACAACATGGTTATGGCAAAAAATAGGATGAAACAACAAGCATATAAACATCATAGTGAAGGGGAATTTGAAGTGGGGGATTGGGTGTTTTTGACCCTACAACCATATAAATAGATGTCCCTCAAGCAACAAAAAAAGGAAACTAAATTAGCACCCAAATAATATGGACCCTATCAGGTTTTGCAAAAGATTGGAAGTATGGCTTACAAATTGGAGTTTCCTCCATGTTCACGTGTAAATCCAATATTCCATGTTTCTTGCTTAAAGAAGGTAATCGACAACAAGATCCTAATCCAAACTATTTTTCCAAATATTAATGAAGAAGATAAAATCATACTAGAATCGGAAAAAATCCTTAAACCAAGGATTAAGTAACTGAGAAATTTAACAATCATGTAGTACCTTGTCGAATGGAAGAACCTACCGGTTGAATAGGTAACATGGGAAGTTGATTTTTTTATGAAGAAACACCTTCAGTTAGTCAAGTTTTTAGGAAAACACTTATTTGAAGGGGAGGGGCATGCTAATACTTAGACAAAGCCCCATTTTATGTGTAAACCCCCTTATTAATCCCTAAATATTGAATTATTACATTTATAGTATTATAATGGTATGTCAGCTAGAACCCTTCATGGCACCATTTCATCATAATTGTACCCTTTGTCTCTTATATATATACTAAGGAGAAATAGTCTTAGGATCATCTTATCACATATCATATTGTATTATGAATTGAATATATTGTAAAAAGAGGTTTCCCCCTCAAAGTGGACTGTATTCATTGACTTTTTATCATTTTTAAAATGTTGGATCCTAATGTGAGAGAGAGAGGGGGGGGGTGAGATAAAGGGGTAGATATATGGGAGGGGGTTATAAAAAATATTATCAACTTAATGAGAACTTTGTCGAGTTCTCGTTTTTTCAAGGGTCCCATTTTTTACAATGTTTTAAAAAATGATGTTACCCCTAACACCCCTTTTAATTTTGAGGTAGTTTTTTTATATTTTAAATCTTTTGATCTATAACAGATCCACATTTTGTCTCTAAAATTCTTGGTTTTTGAACTATTTTCAAAATTTCCTAAATCAATTTGCTTTTTTGTTTTTTAAATGCTTGTTTTTCCAACTATTTTCATTTTTTTCTAAATCGTTTTATTTTTTATTTTTATCAATCTTATTTTTTTATGATTTTTAATGATACTCAAAATGTTATATATCATTCACATTTTTGAAATTAATATTTTTCATACAATTATGTATCGTTATTTAATTCAAGGTGCCATAGTTTTTAAATATAGTGCAAAATTGTATTTTTAACACACTTTTTATTTTTTCTTCAATACATAGCAAATAATTGTAGCTAAATAACACTATTTTTAACTATTTAGCAAAAACCTGTGCATTTCAAGGCAATTTATAACCAAAAACCTTTACATTTTGGAAGCATTCCACTATAAATAACATGTCAAGTAAAGCAATTTTATGGACAAAATTGAACCAAAAAATGGAAAAAATTAATAAAAATTAACATTTTGTTTTTTATAATTTTATAGATTTTCTATAGCATATTAAATCACATAAAAAGAAAAGTAAAAAGAAAATAATAAAAAAATACTCATCATAAAACAACAATAGATGCATATTTATTCTTATTTTAAAATATGAAAGTCAAAACATTACAATTATAACTCATCAAAAATTTGCAAAATTTAGCATTGTCTTCAAGGGATTCCTAAAACTATTTGACAATGGAATATATCCCAAATTCATCATTCTCAATAGACACATCATCATTTCTTAGACATCACTATGTTCTTCCATTGGCTCATTTAGCTCATGTTGCTCTTCCATTGAGTTATTGATATCCACAAGTTCCCCAAAGTGATATTTTCCAAGCAGACCTCCTAATGGTACTTGAGGTTCCTGCGATATTTTTTCCACCTTTGATTCATTAAAATATCATTTCCTCAATCCAACTTCTTGCATTTCGTATGACATATCTCGAATAGCATTAATTCTTTGTTGAATAAAACCTCATTACAATGCGTCACTTTTAATGGCTATGAAATCCATTCATTTTTGTAATAAGCATGATAATGTTGTACCTAATCACCAAATAAAAAATAAATAATTAAAGTAAATAATGTAAAACAACATAAATTAAAAATAATAAAGAGTGAAGTATGATTTCATAAATTTTATATCATAAATCTTACTTGAACTTGAGAACAAATCCAAAACCCTATCTCCTTCTTTTGAAAATGTATCTATAAGATAATTAATTAGTGCTTGTGGATTTTGATAAATGTTAATGATCTCTCCTTTGAAATCATTTTCCTCATAAGTTATCCTTCTAGCCACAACATTGTAAACCAATAAACTACTAGGCTTATTTCCATCCTTTACATTGTAAAGAATAGAATCATAAGTATAATCTTTTGTCGAGATTGCAAGATGTATAATTTCAATATCACATGTAAATGGTTCACTATTGGAGCTATGAATATTAGGTTTTTTCCTATAACATAAATAAGTACAAATTCAATTAACTTGTGAATTAATAAAATATATTTATAATCTTAATTGATAAACATACAATTTCAATATCTTACCAATAAAGTTGCATCGTTGTCTTTTCTTTTCCCTTGAAACTGGATTGTGCTAATCCTTGTTTCTTGTCTGAATGAAAAACTAGAAATATCCAAAATGGTGATGTTGTGACTTCCATAAATACCATAACCACTTTACTGAAATCTTGGTAAGTATAAGGCTTAGTATCATATTCAATGTTTTGGATATTATAACCATGAGGGATATCTGTAATAAATAGGGAGTATTCCTTTTTAGTAACAAGATTTGCAATTTTTTCACAATCCCCTAATATCACTTTATATTGAAAAGTATCGAGCCCATTCCAAATGTAGTGATCAAGGGTGTCATCAAGCTGAATAGTTTGAAGAAGTCACAGTCTTTCTCTTTCAAACTTAGCTTTTTGAATATAACTTTTGAAGGTTTCAGGTACTCTAGATATTAGGTACCTAACCTCCCTAACCCCTCACATGGGTAGAATAATATATTTCCATGTAATAAAGACCAATATTAATAATACATAGAAATAAGGAATAATAAATCAAATGTAAGAAGACCTAATCGAATCTTCTTCTTCTAGAAGGATATTCCTCTATACTGTTATTTTGGATATATATATTTAGTATAAATAAGAGTAGAGGGTATGAGAAGTTTTGTATTGAAGAATTATTGTAATAGAGATCTACTCTACTGGAGGTGGCCCCCTCAAAGAGGCAAGTGAACATTGTTTCCTATCAATAAAGGTATAATTCTAGTGTTGTGGTTCCATATAATTTGTTGTCCCGTTGTTATCTCTACAGTATTTCCATATTATGTTTCTATTATAGTGTTATTCTCTACATTATTTCTCTTTTCTGCTAATATAATAGACCTGGTACCTTACAAGTGGTATTAGAGCACTTTCCTTGGCATAAAATTGTGGGTTAATTTTGTTTCATGGTAGAGACGTATTCTGACATCTTAAATCTATAGAGATCTATTGTTACATGCATAAACCTTCGATTGGGGAGTAATACATGTAGTAAATACAAGTGGTACTTAAGCGCACATTTTTTGGCCACCCTTGTAACCCCTGTTGGTACCCCTTCAAGTGGTAGCGCACTATACATCATCTATATACGAATTGACCTAGATCTTCTGAAATATTCTATAGATAAATCGATTGGCCGCCTAACTATTATAATGCCACTGATAAAAACAATTGGGTAGATACTCTCTAGTACCTGGGTAGTTTGGTAGTATAGCTAAGGGAATGGTCTAGCCTCCTTAGTTTGTGCCCTGAGATATTGTGCCGAGTACTACTGTTGGACCCCACACATATATCAGAGAGATATAGCATAGGGAAAACCCTTTTCTATAGAACCCCTTAATAACCTAACCCTTCGGAAGGAAACATAAATAGAACAAACAAGACCTATTGTCACACAATTGTTCCTTTTGCATTATGGTTGTGAAATTACTACATATTTCTTCTTGTTAAGAATTTGGGAATTTCAACACTTTAGTATTCTTTAGCTCAGAGTATAACTTCGTAGGAGTTAAAAAAAAAATTGGATCCTATTGGCACCATTATTTGAGCCCTATCCCCTTCTATTCCTCTATTCTCTCTTATCACAGTCATACCTATCATTTTTCAACAACAACAAATTTCACATGGACCTGACCTCCTTTCAACACCCTTATTTGTGCCTTTCCCCATTGGATTCCCCTCGTCACCCTAATCATCATGATACCCTTCACCCATAACCCATTTTTCTGTGTGGTCCCACCCGTCCCTTTTCATTTTCCCTCTTCATCATGGCCCACACCCATAGCTAACACTTGAAAGACGACTTCAATTCCTTTTCCTCTACTTTCACAGAGACCCAACAAGAAGTGCGACAACTTAGTGCCAATATTTCCACCATTAACAAAAATATGCATTCCTCCATAGACACAAAAATGGAAACCATCAAATAGGACCTCACTACCCAACTTGAATCCTTCACTAACATGATTTTCACCAAGATGAATATCCCTGTAGATCTTCCCTCCTCTGACCCACCTTTGCAATCCGAAGGTGAAACTTCCTCTAATTCCCAGACTATTCAGCCCCATCTCTTTCAACATGACCTATGCCTTCTTCATGTGGATGTGAAAAAATTTGATGGATCAGATCCCACTGGTAGGGTAACTCAAATGGAACATCATTTCTCTTTGTATGGCATTACATATGAGTTGTCCAAACTCCGGTATGGTGTTCTCCATGTAGATCAAGAATGTTGGAAATGGTGTCAATGGAGAAAAAATGCCTGCAAAGGGTATGTGGCTTGGACACAATTTGTGGCCGATATTTATGAATTCTTTGACACTGGCACCAACCATTTAGGTCATTTGAAAAAGTAGAAACAATATGGCATAGTGGAAGATTTTATAGCTACTTTTGAGCAATTGGCTTTCCGTACAAAGGGAATTTCTGATGCTTTTTTCTGAGAATTTTTTATCAGTGGCCTCGAGGAAATGATTTGTGCCCATTTCCTCATAGCTCAACCTCATAGTTGGGTGGAAGATACTAAAAGAGATAAGGAAGAACAATAGGTTGTATCTTCTCAAACTAGAAAACCCTCCTTTAATCCTCACCCTAAATAAGTCACTCCCACTCCTCCTTCCACTCCACTAAAGATCCAGAAATTGACCAGGAAAGAAATGGTTGAACACCAAATCAAAAGCCTTTGTTATAATTGATGAAATTTGTTTTCTTGGGCATAAGTGTAAGGAACAAAATATTTTTATGGCCATATTTGAGGATGTTTTGGAAGAATATGTCAAGTCCACCCCTATGGCCAAGTCACCTAAACCTAATTACATGATCCCACCCTCAGATCCTCTCGAAGTTGAACTGGTCATTTCCATAAATGATCTCACTATATTCTTTGTTCACCAAATCCTCAAGATAATTGGTTACATTAATCATTGGAAGGTCATCTTCATTGTTGACAGTGGAAGCACCCATAATTTTATTCATCATTACATTTCCCAAGAAACTAATTTCTATATCCATGCAGTCAATAATTTTCAAATAATGATTCCCAATGGAGGGTCCATAAAATGTGGGGGGAATTGTGAAAATGTGTGTATCCAAATTGGTCAGTACCACATGAAATATCATATGTTTGTTATCGACATGGTCGATTATGACATTGTGTTGGGTGTCAAATGAATAAGAAATATAGGTCCCATTCTCATGGATTTTAAGGAATTAACCATGTAATTAATCCAGGAGGGCCAACAATATAAGTTCCAAGGCATCACCACCAATTCCCTAGAGATCATTAGTTCCCATTGGATGGAAAATATCCTCAAAAAAGGTCATTCTGGAATTATTTCCTAACTCCATGCCATTCACGCCACTGAGACACCCTCTGTGTCATAGGACCTCCAATCCATCCTCTCCAAACATCAAGTTTTTTTTTCCACTCCCTAGGGACTTCCTCCTTCCCATGGTGTTCATGATCATTCCATTCCCCTTTTCCCCAACAATCTTCCTCCCAATGTTCGTCCCTATCGTCATCCCTTTTCCCAGAAAATTGAAATTGAGAAAATTGTTCAAAAAATTCTCACTGTAGGTTTTATCCGTCCTAGTAAGATCCCCTACTCTTCTCATATGGTAATGGTCCTTGATAAATAAGGCTCTTGGCACATTTTTCATTACTTCTTATCCCTCAACAAACTCACCATCAAAGATAAATTTCCCATTCCTGTCATTGATGACCTCTTGTATGAATTAAGTGGTGCCCAGTTCTTTACTAAAATTGATCTTCGTTCTGGCTACCACCAGATACATATGAATGAGGAAGACATTCCTAAGACTGTATTTTGAACTCATGAGGGCCACTATGAGGTTTTTTCCATGCCCTTTCACTTGTGTAATGCTTCCTCCACTTTCCAAAGCCTCATGAATTATGTCTTCCATCCTTTTCTCTATCATTTTGTCTTAGGTATTTTTAATGATATCCTCATCTACAGTAAAACCTGGACAACCCATCTTTCTCATGTGGATCAAGTTCTACATATACTCTCTCAACACCAATTTTCCTAAAATAATCTAAATGTGCTTGTGGATCCTCGTAAGTCGAGTACTTGGGTCATATTATTGGCAAGGCAATTGTTTGGGTGTATCCTAAGAATATTGAAGCTGTGCAGGATTGGCCTCATCCAAAGACTCTCAAAATCTTAAGTGGATTTCTTGGTTTAGCATCATATTATTGCAAGTTTGTTAGGAATTATGGAAAATATTGTGGCACCTCTCACTGCTCTCCTTAAAAATAATTATTTCACTTGGAATCTTGTAGTTGATTAGGCCTTTCAATCCTTTAAGGCGTCCATGTGCACCACTCTAGTCCTTGCCCTTCCTGATTTCACAAAGACCTTTGTCCTGGAATGTGATGCTTCCAAGAGAGGAATTGGAGCAGTCCTTATGCAAGATGACCGACCTTTGGACTTTACCAACAAACAACTGTCAAAGTGAAATTTGGGCTAATAAATACATGAAAAGGAAATTTTGGCTATTATGCATGAAGTGGATCTCTGGCGCCCTTATCTATTGGGGTAGGGCTTCCAAATTAAGACGGATCATCAAAGCCTCAATTATTTTCTAGAACAACACCATTCCTCCCCGGAGCAACAAAAATTGGTGACTAATCTCTTTGGATATGATTATGATATCATTTACAAGAAACGAAAAGACAATGTGGTTGTTGATGCACTTTCAAGAAAATATGAAGATGAAGGGTCCCTTTTTTCCCTCTCCTTCATTGTTCTGGATTGGCTCCAAGTTGTTTTCTAGGAGTGGCTACAAGATCCAAAAATTTCGCATCTTATCCAATAATTGCAAACCATTTCTCTAGTTTCCCCGGGGTACTCTTGGCACAATGATGAGCTTTTCTACAAAGGTTGTTTTTATTTAAGTAAATAGTCACAACTTAAATCCATGGTACTTTATGAGCTTCATGATACACCCACAGCTGGGCACTCATGTTTTACCAAAACTTATGACTGGGTTAAACGTTTGTTTTTTTGGGATGGTATGAAACATGATGTTCACAATTTTTTGGCAGAATGTGATGTTTGTCAATGAAACATGGTAGAAATAGTAAAATATCCTAGAACACTACAACCGCTTTCGATTCCACCTTATATTTTGAGGGATATCTCTATGGATTTTATTGTGGGATTACCTAAATTGGGAAATACGTAAGTCATTATGGTGTTCGTTGATCATCTTTCCAAGTATGCTCATTTATGTTCTCTTCAACACCTATTTACCACCTCCACTGTGCCTCAAATTTTCATGGATAATGTCTTCAATCTTCATGGCATGCCTCATTCTATTGTTTCTGATCAAGATCATACTTTAACCAACAATGTTTGGCAAGAATTGTTTAGGCTACAAGGAACCCAATTTCTCAGCACAACCTATCATCCCCATACTGATGGTCAAACTAAAGTTGTCAACAAGTGTTTGGAAACATATTTGGGGTGTTTTTCATTTGAAATGAAAAGTCATTGGGCTCAATGGTTACCACTCATTGAATGGTGGTACAACACTTCTTACTATATAACTACCTGCATGACTCCTTTTGAAGAAGTATATGGATAAAATCCACCTTCATTTCTCTCATAACTTCTAGGTGTCTCGAAGGTTCAGGAAGTTGACCAAATTCTTACATTTTGAGAGGCTATTCTTTGCACACTCAAAGAGAATTCGGTCATGGCGTAGAATCACATGAAGCAAGAATAAGATCAAGGTTGCTTTAAATTTCAATTTGTTGAAGGAGACCAGGGGTTTCTTTGAATGCAACCTTATAAGAAAACCTCACTCAAGGCTGACCATTTTCAAAAATTGGTGCCTAAATTTTATGTTCCTTATACCATTATCAAGCGTGTGGGACAAGTGGCCTATCATTTAGCTTTTCCCAGTCATTCTAAGCTCCATATTGTTTTTCATGTCTCCTTCTTAAAAAATGTGATTGGAACTAAGTGTCAAACTCAAACTAGCCTTCTTGAGTTGGATTAAGAAGGTTCCATTTGGTTGCATACACAAGTAGTTTTGGACCAGCATGAGCATCATCTGCATCATCGCAGCATCAAGGAAGTGTTAGTCTAGTGGGAATATACAACTCCAACAGATGCCACTTAGGAACCAGATATCATTCTGCAACAATTTCCTCATCTCAAGCCTTGAGGACACGGTTGTTTTTAAGGGGGAGGACATGTTAGGGACCTAACCTCCCTAACCCCTCACATAGGTAGAATAATATATTTCCATGTAATAAAGAACAATATTAAGAAGGCCTGGAAGTAAGGAAGAATAATTCAAATGTAAGAAGACCTAATAGAAGCTTCCACTTCTAGAAGGATCTTCCTCTAGATTGTTCTTTTTGATAGATAAATTTAGTATAAATAGGATTAGAGGGTATGAGAAGTTTTGTCTTGAAGAATTATTGTAATAGAGATCTTCTCTGTTGGACTTTTACCCCTTGAAGAGGCAAGTGAACGTTTTTTCCTATCAATAAAGGTATAATTTTGGTGTTGTAGTTCCATATAATTTGTTGTTTCACTGTTATCTCTATAGTATTTCCATATTTTGTTGTTATTACAATATTATTATCTGCATTATTTCTATTTTCCACTAATACAATAGACTTGGTACCTTACACCAACTATATTCTTCTTTGACATCTTTAATGAAACAAACAAATATCTATATATATATATAGATATATAGATATATAGATATATATATAGATAGATAGATAGATATATATATAGATAGATATAGATATATATAACTAATAAAATCAAAATAAATTAACCTACAAATGAATAAAATGAATGTAATAAATCAACATATCTTTTTGAATGCAACAAAAAATTGACTCAATGTTGTTGTAGAGCTTGCATATGGATATTTGAGTCTAGCATCCTCCCAACTCTTCTCATTCAACATCTTAACCATTTCCTCTTGTATTTTCATATAAACCTTGTTACTAAATTAAAAAAAAAAATGTTATAATAATATATAGAATGAAATACATTCTTATGCTATATAATTTTTTTTTTTTTTTTAATCATAACATAAATAAGAAACAACTCAACATACTTACTTTTTCAATTCATCCTCCATTGATAATTCACCCGACCTTACACGTGATAATATAGCTATGACAAGTTTTTCATTCTTCACTCCTTGCATCGTTATCCGGGGCGTTATAGTCATATCATCTGGAAGGTTTTTTATTTTAGGGCTTGTCTTACTTGTGCTACCTACTAAGGGTTTAGAATTCCTAACCTTATGATTTTTTATACCAATATTTTCCCATAGGTTGAAGATCTCATCTACCAAATCCCATATCTGTCCAGTTTTAAATCCCAATTGGAAATAACTATCCACAACTCTGAATTCATCACTTCCTTTGCGATTTTTTACTTTTACACTTTCCTCGTCAGTTGGGAAGCCTATTTCCATACAACATTCCTTCCTAAACCTTTCATCACCGTTTGATCTATTCCCACCACATATTATAGAAAACTCATTATGGATAAATCTCATCCTATGAATTAATGTCATGGACAACCTGTACTCATTATCTGTGTTATGATCCCATGTTAATAAATTTGTTTCCCCATCTATTAAACTAAACTAAATTACACATCTTATTGTTTCAAAAAAAGGGTTATTGGGATACTCTTGTATCAATTCTCTTCTAACCTCTGTAGAATGATTTCCACCAATCACATAATATTTATACTCAAAACATTTTGAACAATCAAATGCATCCTTGGTAGGAACTTTCATTGGGTCAAAAAGAACTAAGTAATCAACCACATGTGCATATGGATTGTGCCTAATCAGTTCTTTCAAGTTGTGGATATGCAACTGATGTGGTTTTATAACTTGGTATTTTTCTTGGCCGTTTATGGGTTTATAAAGTTGCTTCACATTCTACTAAAATGTATGGCCCTCATCAACCAATTTTTTCCTCCTTAGTCTATCTCAAATGGTATTTTGTGTTGTTTGTATAATACCATCTTCTAGATCAGCACTTGGTGTTATTATTTCTTTTATACCTTTAGGACTTCCATCATGATATTTAGAGGTAACTATCAATTCTTCTTCATCAACAACCTTTTCCTTCCTCTTTTTATGATTTAAATGAATTTCATCTAACTCAACAATCTCTTCATAATCACTAGGAATGAAATCATCATTGGCCATACCTATTTTGTGCTTATGTTGTTTAGACTTCTTCTGAGGAACAATGGTAACCTCATTGGCATTAATATCATCGACAACTTCATCTAGAGTTTCCATATCTTCAAATGTAACCCTTTTATCCTTTCTAGAGTGATGAATTTTATTTCTTCTTTGTCATTCTTCTCTATCTTCTCCTATAGCTTGAAATTATGTTACTCTTTTCTTCTTTTTCCTTCCTTAATGTGCCTTATCGATATGAAAGGAGCTGATGAATTCCATGATATTTCTCTCTATAGAAAAAATCCCCACTAACATCTCTTAAAGTCACCTAGCAAAATATTGTAAAAAAAATATACGTCATTTTCATTGTTAAATAATATTTAACCATTATCATGAAACTTATAATAATACATGCTACAAAAATAAGAACAAACAAACTTACATTGCCCATATCAAATTTTTTCATGATCATTGCATGCAATTCTGTGAAATTTTCTTCCTTTTTATAATTTTTCATTTTCAAACAATATCTAATCTTGATATATGTCTTTGATTGTTTCACCAATGCATAAACAATATATATTCCTAGCACCAAACATATATCTCGTAACATGTCAAGTGACTGATAGCTTTCTTGGACATGTTCAAATTCATCACAATACAAAATAATTTGTTCTCCATTGGCATCTTGTTTGTCTTTAACATACCAAGAATGCTCCATTCTACTCTCATCATTGACAATTTTTTGTTCTCTAACATTCTTCATTTCTCTTGTGACCTCAGTTGTTGGGGTAGCATGTTTTTGCCTAACATTCATGGAGGTCCTAACTGGGATTTTGGATGCCATTACTGTAGGTCTTGTTTCATATATATTCACATATATTTTATTTCCTTCCATATGTCCTATATAAAAAATTAAAAAAAACACAAATTATTTAAGAAAAAAAATAAAATATATGTTTTCATGAAAAAAACTAAAGTTAAATTAAAATTATCTAAACAATTGCTTTTTCTAAAACACAAAATTAAAAAAAACACACACACACACAAAAAAAAAAAAAATACTAAAACAAAAATCATCCATGTTCTAGCAGGTCCCATGTTTTATTCCTCTCTAAGGCATCCATTTCTTCTTTCATATCTTTTTTCCATTGAGCACTTTCAGATACCCTAATTGCTTCCTGAAAACAACTAGGTTCTCCATCAATAGAAACCAAAGCCACAGATGAAACATAATCATCATTGCTTGTAGGAGGATTCCTAGTGCGTGTATATGTCCTTAGAGATGGTTAAGGCATATCCTCAGTTTATTATATTTTTTCTATATCTTCATATTCCTCTTCTGGAACTTCTTCATGCTCCTCCCTTTCTCAAGATGGATGAGTTTTCGACTGAATTTGTTGAACTTGTGGTACATGTTCTTGTCTCACTTCAACATATACCAATTTTGATTTGAAGAGTGAGGATTCATTAAATACTAAATCTCTTCTTATGATGAGTTTGTGGGAAGTTGGATCCCTGAATCTTTACCCCTTAACTCCATCACCATAACCAAAAGAGAAATGTCTCTTTGATCTAGGATCTAACTTAGAACATTGGTATTTAGAAATAAGAGCATACGCATCACAACCAAATATTCTCAGATGTGAAAAATCACATGAATGATCCATCCATACCTCTTCTTGAATCTTACAATTTATTGCAGTTGATGGTGACCAATTTATCAGATAACATGTTGTAAGAATTGCTTCTTCCCACAATTCCTGCTACAACTTAACATTATTGAGCATGCTTCTTTCTCTCTCTAGGAGAGTCCTATTCATGCATCCAACAACACCATTCTACTGAGGAGTATAAACTGTGGTATTATGTCTTTCGAGCCAAAATTCCTTTCAATAGTTCTCAAATTCCACAGATTTTAACTCACATCCATTATATGTTCTTAAACACTTGATTGACCTATCAATTCTCTTTTCAACCAAATCTCTGAATTTCTTAAAAGTATTAAATACATTAGCTTTTCTTTTTAAGTATATAGACCCAAACCTTTCTAGAGTAATCATCTATAAATGTCACAAAATATGATGATCCTCCAAAATAAACTGTAGGGGATGGTCCCCAAATATCTGAATGGATGTAATCAAGGATACCTTTGCTTATATTCCTTCTTGTTTTAAACTTATGTCTACATTGTTTTCCAAAGACACAATACTTGCAAAAATTCAAATTTAGAAACTTTAAACTTGGAAGTTACTTATGATAAACCAGTACATTAATCCCTTTCTCTCTCATATGGCCAAACCATTGATGCAATAAATGAATAGAGTCATTTGAATATTTAGATGATACCACTTCTTGATTTACTTTTGTCCTTTCTTGAAGTTTATAAAGGTTCCCTATCCTATTTTCCTTCATGACTAATAATATTCCTTTGGACACCCTCAATACTCCACCTTGAGCTATACACCTGTAGCCAAAAGAATATTGAACTCCCAAAGATATCAAGTTATTTATAAGTTTGGGTACATGCCTTACATCTGTTAATGTTCTTATAGAACCATCATGCATTTTAATTCAGACGCTTCCAACTCCAACAATTTTACAAGAAAAATCATTTCCCATAAAGACAACACCATCATCAATAGATTGGTAAGTTGAGAACCAATTTCTATGAAGACACATGCGGTTGGACACACTAGAATCTAATAACTAATGCCGATGTTGATTTGAAACATTACAAGTAGACAATACCTCATCAACCATACCTAAACCGAAACCTAAGTTGGTTTAAGCTAAATTAGCTTGCTTCTCTTCTTTTGTGGAGTCCTCCTTGGATGCATTTTGTATTTTCCAACAATCTTTATTTAGATGCCCAGATTTCCCATAGAACCAAAATTTCTTCTTACTCTTCTTGCCTTTTGACTTAGACCTTTATGTACCTATCTAATTTTTCCCTTTTTTTGTAGATCGACCTCTGACCACCATTTCTTATGTTGTTGAGTTTTCTTTACTGGATCTTCTCCTCATCTCCTCATACAACAAAGCTCCCACAACAATGTCATAATCAATGGCATCTGTTGAGATGAACCACGTAGATGTGACCATATGATCCCAAGACTTTGGAAATGAACACAATAGTGTAACTTCCTTGTCCTCATCTTCGTACTTTACTTCCATACTATATAATTGACAAATAAGAGTATTGAAAACATTCAAGTGATCAACAATTTTTGTACCTTCTTTCATCTGCAAGTTCTACAATTGCCTCTTCAAGAAGATTATGTTTGTCAAGGAATTTTTCATATAAAACTTTCCATATTTATCCATAATCCTGTTGTTGTATTCTCATCAATGATGTGAAACATAACTTCATCTTCAAAACACAGAAGAATGGTATTGAGAGCTCTTGTATCTAGATCATCCCAATCCTCATCCAACATACCTACTGGTCTCTTTGACTTTCCTACCAAATACTTTTGCAATCCTTTTTGCACAAGAAGATCCCACATCTTGAGCTTCCATAACTGAAAGTTATTATTGCAACTAAATTTCTCAACTTTGAATTTCGAACTTTGAACCTTATCCATTTTTCTCTAAAAAACAACCTCTTCCAAATCACAGTCAAGCCCTATGTCACTCTTCTGCTCAGACATGAAAAAACACTTTTTTTTTCAAAAAACATGTAATATCCCAAAAATATTAGAATATTAAATTCTAAGTGAACTTTGGAATAAAATTCCGTTTTTGGAAAATTCAAATTTGGGAATTATTTGCCATTTATGGAAAATCAGAATTTGGAAATTTTATTATTGTAATTAATTATTTAGTGACTATTGGGAAAATATTTGACTTTCCCAACTAACCTATTTTATTTTGACACATGTGAAAGACAAAATTTTTATAAATTAATTGTTGGAAGACAAATGGAACAACTAGGTTAAAAATAGCTTACCATGACTCCATGAGTGGGGAACACATTTGAGTCACCTCAAGGCTTATTTTTACAAGTGGAAAATGTGGGATTTTACCACTAGTAGCCCATAAAAGTTAGGGATTTTTAAATCTATGAATTTCCCATGGAGGGAAGGAAAGAAATAGGCACAAGATGCATATAAAAACAACATATGGTGGAGGCATGATGTTGCTTAGTAGGTTGTGTTGAGCAATCAAAAAACCCTAAAAATACAACGTCAAATTTCACTTTTTCGGTACCACTTGATCTCTTGTAAAATGTCTAATTCGATCTTAGTATGAAAATGTTTCCTCTGCTCATCTTCTGTTTTTCATCTTAAGTCTTTCAAAGTTGCTCGGGCATGCGAAAATCATCATGAATTAACAAAGACTAACATTTAATTAAAGAACTAACAATTGAAACTTCTCCTCGATGCGCTAAAGGAATTCGACATCGGGAAGGATTAGAGATGACAAATTTCACCCGATGGGACCAAAGTAGCCGATCCCCGACCTCCATCGACATCAGAAAACAAGATTCTTAATTACGTGACAAGCACCACCAAGAATATCATCGATGACCGATCAATTCGGCATTGGCGAAAGATAAAAGAATAAGCATTAAACAAAAAAAAAAGAAATAAGAAGCATCGATCTCTGGGATGTTTTCCACATCGGGAGTTTTGAAGGACGATAAACCCCAAAGAAACTACGCATTTATTTTTGAACGTCGATCCCCGATAATCACCGGCATTGATAGTCGCAATGTCTAGCTCAATTTAGCAAGATCGACATAAACGAAGTCCTGAGTGCAACCCTTACCCATGAGATGAGTTTTAGGTTTTCTTTTAATAAGACCCCAGTTAGTAACGCCACATTTACATCATTTGGCATCAGAAGTTTCTAAAGGAAAATATCAATGAACTTACAAAATAACTCAGGACAACGGTAATTACAAAATCACATAATTACAATAAGCTTGAATAAGAACATGGTAGATTTACACGCAAATACGAAACATGATGCTTTCAACTACTATGACTAAAATCTGTTCAGGAAAAAAAATTTCTGAATTTCATATATTAGGGCTCCCTCTGGGCTTAGGTAACATACAATAAACACTAACAACACCTTGGCCAACCGACCTGGTTACATTGAGAACGTGAAAATTCTCACAACAAACATGGAAAATTATCAAAACATACATCACTTCTAAGAATACAAAACAAGGGTCCACCCATCATGTATCTCCTGCACATGGACCTTCCCCCGAACTTCTCTATGTGCCTTGAAATTTTCTTATGTTCTCCTCCCCCATCATCATCCATGCTTCGTGTGGCTGCATAATCGTATCTTGTGCTTCCCAAAGCTGCCTCTTGAGCCAATTTGTGCTTCCTTCGCGACCTGGTGGTGTTGATACCCCCTGGTTCTATGTCACCAGTTGTCTCTGCAATTCTCTATTTTTTTTATAAATTTAGGCTATGGAAAGTTGGGCCTGCTCCAACTGTTGATTGTGGTTTTCAACGTTAGAACCGAATACCCTTGTCTTTCATATTCAACTCTCTCTTCCTTGACTGGCAGTCCCAATGGGTTCTAGCTGGGTAGCATGCATCCTGAACTCCTCAGTGGTTGGGTATGCACTTAGCTCAGTCAATATATGGCTTCCTCTTACTTCCTTATTTTTTTTGGGCCTTCCCCTCCTCCACGATGTTGTATTTTGAGAGGGCATGGCCTCTAACCTATGTCCTTCAGACAAAAAATTCTCCACTTCGACCTCCTCTTAAGGCACTGACATCGTTTCAAAGAAAAGTTAAGGATATCCTTTTGAAATCTTGGAGACACGCGATGATGATAAGAAAGAGTCCCAGACATGTTGGGGTTCAGACCTAGCACTCTGGCTGTCTCGCACACCCCATCTCGTGTTTTTAGGGGATCCCATAGAGTGATGACGTCTGTGTTCTTAGACGTCCACGAATGGATGAAGGGCCCCGACACAGATTCTGAGAGAATTGGACTCACAAGACAAGTCCCTACTTGTATACAAATTCGACCGAGGTGTAGAACCTGCACAAAACATCTAAGATTTATAGAAGAGCGGAGAAGTGAGATAGAACGTTCCAAGGAATACTCATACATTACAACAGGATGTTTTGAAGAATTAGTGCATCATATTTGCACGACGGATATGATCCAGGATGTGTGAAATGCAACCGATAGGAGTTGCAAAGAATATATGGTACAATCATTTCCAATCTCTTTAATCTTCCCAGCCTCCACTATTAGTGAATGATGGTTGAAACACTTGGTGATACCGTCTCTATGGTAACAACTTGCCTCAACCTGGGGAATTTAACAACTTCATTTATTGCGGCATCCAAACTTTCGGGATTTGATTAACACTTTCAACACACATTCATCTCTGGCATCCTTTCAAACCCCAAGGGGAAATCGACCTCTGGAATGGATTCAACGCTCATATCTGTTGTACCTAATCTGGCATACTATGGAACACAGATGTAACTCATCTAAACTAAAGAGGAGTGGTGGTGCAGACAGAGATGCTACAGGTCATTCAAAAAGGTTACTAGGATCACGTAAGTATTTAACAATCAAGACTAGCAAGCTCTACAGGTACACATCAATTTTTTTCTTTTTCGCTTACATCTTCCTATGTTTTGCATGAAAATTAATTTCTAAATGATGTCAATCCTGATTGCAGGAAAGATCTCTCTGAACATTGAACAAATTTCACTCCGTAACCTCACCAAGGAATCTTGTGTAATATCAATGAAGAAGTGAAGGATATAAGACTCCCCGAGTTCGGCGACCCCAACAACTTCATCAACTTATGCGACATAATTCGATCACATGCCAAGAAGGATTCACTATGGGCTAAATATCTAGACAAGGGGATCGATACATCGCCAGGACAAGTGCAAAGATTTATGGAACATCCTATGAAGGCTCAAATCGTGCTACAAAAGTTAAACAACAGTCTAGTGAAGTATCGAGCGCATATGGTGGAGATCAGAGGATTCTACGCGACTCCAATGAAACAACACAGATTTCCATGGGCCCAAACTTGCGAAGATTCCTTTGTCAGCTGGTCCGAGTATGAGAGAAGTCACCCATTTCAAGAGATATCTCGGGTTGACTGTCAAAGAAACTATTAGAATGTGACGACACATGGAAAATTTTTCTTTCCTTAAACTGCACTTAGCCGTTATTTTCAGTTGAATCTTATATTATAAATAAATACATTGACCAATTAGTTAAGGGTCAATGTTTGTGGCAATAATTCTTTCTTTCTGGTTGTTAGGAATTTTGAAGCTTATTTGAATTGAGAAGTCCTTATGGACCAAAGACAAGTTATTTTCATCAACTGCATGTGTGATTGGACGTGGAGAAGAACTATTTCCTATCCTGTTTCATGAATGATGTTGTAATGAGTAAGAGAAATTAACTATGTTGTCAAGTTATCTGGTGCAATGTTTTGTTGTTCTTTTCTTTAATGATGAAGATGAATCATTGTGTTATTATGTAATGAATGGTTCTGGTAGATGAATTATTTTTCTTTCCATTATCTCATTACATATGCATTTTCTTTCTGGTAGTTAGTATCTCAGACAGTAATTGGATGCTCACATGGTTAATGTATTAGTACTAGGCCCCGTGGTATAAAATTGTTGTCTGCATGCTTGAGAAATGGGTTATCCCAAGTTCAACCTCTTCCCCTTAGTTAATCTTAATTCCATTTTTTTGCCAAGTTGGTTTATACTAGATTACATCTCATATCAGTCCCACCCAAGAGAAAATATACAAAAGAGAGTAGTCCAAACTGAAGGAAGATCCTTCACAAGAAAACGTAAATCCCACCGATAATTTGGTCGGATCACAAGATCTGGAGAACCATTCCACTATTAAATGTTGCACAGTCTAATTGGGCCTCGGTGGCGGGTTTGGTTCCTACTGTCGAGTCAAGGGATTTAATACCCATCAACAGAATTGGTTCTAGAAGGAGGGCCTGAGAATGAATGGTTGGATATATATTCTACAAAGTATTTCAATCAACCTATAGATTCAAAACAACCCACATGCATGGCTAGTCATTTTGAAGACATCCCACACATGCTGAGTACTCCTGGAATGAGTAACTCACCCCAACCCAAGGAGGAATGTTTTCACCCTGAAATACCTTACGCTCTTCCTCACGAGGAAGCAAATCAATTCATAAGAATTACAAGAGCCTACGCCCGACAGATCAGTGCATTTTCCTTAGCTCCCATACTCCCTCAAAGAAAACAACAAAGAATACAAGTGGTTATTACTCCCGATGAGGTTTTCATGCACTCGATCGAAGACTTAATATATTTTGCGATCACCAAAATCCAAGAACCTCTTGATTTTATACCCGAAACACCAGCTGACGATGTCTCTAAACTAGATGAATTTTCAGAAGAGGAAGAGTTTAACTCAGAGTCTGAAGATATACAAGGAAACAATAACCATAATGATGAAAGGGGGAACCTGCCTCTGAAAAATCAACCCTGGTTAGCCAGAGACACTTTGGCCCTCCCAGGACCAGGTCACAACCTTCCTCGTCATCCATATAAGTTACTTCCTAAGTTCGATCCTGAAACCTCTGGATTACCTAAAGATAATATCAAGAAATTTATACTAGTGATTAGGCTTATGAACTTCCAACATGAAGATGTAGTATGCAGACTTTTCCCCTATACGTTTGAAAATTTGGCTTCCACGTGGTACTTCAACCTGTTTATAGGATCTATAACTAGCTAGATGAAGTTCCAGAAAGATTTTCTAGACAAATTTGCTGAAGAAACTACAATGGGAGCTCTGATGGCCGAGTTTTTCACCACCACCATGATTTCGAAAGAAAGGGTCAAATACTTCAATCAAATATTCATGACTATATTGAACAAGTTCCAGTTTGAATCTAATCCAACTCAGGAATTGAAAATCGAATTTTATGCTAACGCTCTCCCAACTTCCATTTCCATGTTCGTAAAAAGTGTTGCTAAACGAACCCTAGCTGATAATTTCGAAGAAGCCAAAATGATAGAATTACAGATGAAAGGGTGTACAGAAGGCCATGTTTCATTAGTTAATAAAGAACCTCAACCTCCCCCCTAGGAGAGGACTCCTTTTGACTAGATTGTCGGGGAAACAAGTAGAACATACTCCCGACAAAGGTAATGGAGACATAGAAGATTTACAACGCGTGGTTAAGAAACTATCAAACCGGATAATAGACATGAAGAGAAATGCAGGGGAAGGAAACCAAGGCCATAGTCCCTACAAGACTTTATTTAAAAGGAACCCACTATTCAAGGTGATTGAACCTCCCCCAACCAACTGAAATATCAATCTAGGGAATGTGGCATCTGACTCTTTCTGTACGTATCATCAGGAAAACCACTCTGAAAGAGACTTCCCTTAATGGGTGCACACCATGAATTTGATGGCCAATCAGTTTCTATATGAAGTCTCCCTGACAGAATGATCAAGCAGTTCAGTTATGAATATTGTTGAACAGGAAGAGGTTGATCCACCACAAGATACAACCATGATGATATGGGATCCCGACCTGATCATGCCTTCCAATGACCTATTTGAGTCTCAAGAATAACCCATAGAGGTATTGATGGTCCAGATGCACAGTAAAGGTCCACCGGTCTCATAATACATCACCGCTACCCAAACTTCAAGAGATAAAACATCCCCCGTTCCCTCGAAAACAACTTTTTCTCCCAGTAGGAAACCTATAAGCATCCAAACTCGAGAATCGCCCAAAATCTATTAAAATGTAGTTGAATATTTGAAGAAGTTAAGGGAGAACATATCATTCATGGACATGTGCAGGATCCCTTAGCATAAGAACTTCTTGCTACAATATTTGAACTTAGTACAAGACCCTATGACTAGAAATGGTCAGGAAATAAATCGATCTCCCACAAACTCAGTAAATAAACCAATTGTGAATACCTGTTCATAAGATAAGAAAGGGAAGCCTTTTGTCCCACCTTTCCTCTTAATGTTCGAAGTTTTCAACAGGAAACTCCATAATTGTTTGGTAGATTCAGGATCATCTTCCAAATTTATACCCTTTTCAATCTGCAGAAAATTAAATGCCATTCCTCTACAGAGCGACAAACACGTGATACATCTAGACAGGACCCAGGTCAAAGTCATGGGGGAACTCAGGGATGTAATGATCATAATAGCGACACATACTAAATTTGTGCAAGTGATTGACATCATCGTGGTAGACATCCTAGAGGCCTATGGGTTATTACTAAGTTGAGATTGGTCT
>SNQJ01S0165105.1:43872-61503 GCA_010110895.2 Picea sitchensis | reverse complement strand
ATTCTGGGAAAGGAAACAATCATCTACATTGATCACATGATTCTGCAATTCATGTAGACACAAGGAAAGTTACAGGATGATAACCATTAGAGGTGGTCCATGTACCTGCAACATTTCCACTTGAACATCAAGTACAAGAAGGGTAGCACCAACCATGTTATAAACTGCCTTAGTTGACCCTAGATTTTGGCGCTAATCACAATTCTTAACTCCTGTGGGAACGAGACCTCCAGGTGGCCACAATTATACAACAATGACTCTGAATTTGCTGCTACCTATTAGAAATTGATTGCAGGAAAACTAGTTCCATACTTTCATCTCTAGGATGGACTATTATTCCCTCTGAGCCATTTTTGTGTTCCTTCAAGTGAGCACACAAAAATTATTTGGGAAGCTCATTACAATTGAGTGACACGACACTTTGGTGTGGAAAAAAAAGTGGCAGTACTACAAAAGAATTTCTATAGTAAGACCACTTCTAGGTATCCCACCAAATGTTTGATAAGAAATATTAGGACCTATAGGTCGATTTCAAGTAGAAGGAAAAACAAAAAAATAAGTTGGACCAAACACTAGAAATCATTATAGGCCTAACTTGAACAATATTTTTGACACCTGAAATGAAGAGTTTGACAAACATGTGCAAGAAAAGTAATATTGATAGAATCTAAAAAACTTAAGAACAACAAAGGCACACACACATAATACACAAATATTTACTTGGAAACATTAACTAGAGAAACTAACCAACTTGAGACGTGGACCTCTCTCGTTCTCCTTGTATTAACTTCACCATTCACAATATAATATTTAGGTATTCTACAATATTTGAATCCCTTATTTGTTAACTCAATTTAGATTACAACCCTAATTCATTAACTAGAATTAATTTACAATGGGCCACAAAACCATAATTTCTCTGAAAAAGCACAAAACAGATTAAAAAATGGACCCAAAAAGTTTCTTTTGAGGGTGCTACCCCAAACCCCCAATGGAGGACCTATTGGCCTCCCCGTTCCCCCCCATCTTGTGGGGCTCATAGACCCACCAAACCCCCTTTTCTCTAGGAACCTACAAAGAATACAACTCATGTTCAACACAAATTTCATAAGGGTAGCTACAAGGAAGAGGAAATCAAACAATTCATTGAGTTTTTATCAGGAAGGCTAGGTGGCTCAAACCTAACATTAAGTGCGATGAAAATGGTTGTTGAAAAACTCAATGACACATGGCATAACAAGCTAGAGCACTTTCTTAAGATAAAAGATGAACATGGGCATCCAAGAATAATAGATAGGGCATGAGTGAGCAAGCGAGTGAACAGATTGCGGGATCTTGAAAAAATCTCAAAATAACATATTATATCAATTGACTAATTTATATAAGAATTTGCATAAAGAAAAACTTGATAAACATGCAACATTCACCTTTGAGTCCATGATAGGAGGAGACTTCAAGAAAGGGATTCCAAAACAAATGTGTTGGAACAATAATTGTACAGATAAAAAAATTCAAACAATCTACAAAGTGTTGGAGGTTTCTAACATGTAGGTGTACTACATGGGAGTAACATTGTTTGAAGAGCAAGGGAAGAGCAGTTGCAAGACGAGGAATCATTCACGAAGGTAGTGCAAGAGTTCAAGAATGGACCTTAGGAGAAATTGATATATACAAAGGACAATGAGTTAATACAACAGTGCATTGGAAGGTTTGCTTTCACCAAGCAAGGTCAATACATACTAGTTTGCGTTTAGGATGAATAATTTGATATTTAATTATTTAAATTAAACATCATGTCTAGTGCTTGTGATAATGAATTAAAGGGGTATAGGTTGAAGGATTACGTTTCTGATTATAATCAATTTAAAGATTATGAAATGATAGAATTATATTGCTCATCATAATTAATACAAAGGTATTGGATAAAAAAGTATAATGTAATTTTACTAAAAGAAGCAAGGCGATTTACTTTTATGTAGGGAAATCTTCATTATTTTTAATGTGTGGGTGGGATCTCTACTTTGTATATTGTAATTTTAAGGCTAGGCGCTTTCCCCCTAAGTGGGGAGATCTTTGTTGCTTTGGATATCTTGTAATTAATGGTTAGATGTTCTCTTTAGAAATGATTGATATAAAGATTCGCTTTATTTATATAAATATAAAGTTCATCTTAATCCACTTATAAATTAAGGTAAGTTTTTTTAATATATTTAATAAATTAAGATTAAGATGAATCTATCTTGCCCGTAGGGGTGTAGATCGATTGGCAAGTGTCATGTAAATGAAAGGAAATATGTAAATAATAAGACACTCGACAAGATTCGACGTGCGTTTCTCCCTAGAGATTATAAGACAGCCAACAAGATTCGATCCTGTGTCACGCGAGTACGATACTCTTGTTGTTACCGATTCCCCTTGTAAAAAAAAAGATGAATCTATCTTAATTTTTATAATTTTTATATACAATGCTAATGCTACTTTTAAATTACTATCAATTTGTTTTTTGAATTATATTTAACATAAGGAAGTACTTTCATTTTGTTTTTTCAGATTATATTAAATAAGTGGGGTAAAAAAACTTTGAATAAAAATTTCTAAAACCTTATAAATTGTTTATTATATTTTGAATAATATTATTTTTTATCTTATTTTATCAAATATATTATTAATAACGTACATGTGTTTTTATAAATAGTTGATTTTTTTTAATAACGTTTTTTAACCCTTCATCATAAAAGGTTCAAAATATGATAATCCTTTATGGAAAATATACCTTTTTCTGATCGAACACCTCCGTGGGTAAATCTTCATACATAATAACTATTTGAAAAAATCTTCATGGATAGTAATTATTTGAAAATTTGAAAAAGACATGGTATATAGAGAGTGAAATTAGGTTAAGCCATCCGCTTTTTATACAATATTTTTCAAATAGTAGTTATCTAAACAAAACATTACATTATTTTACCAAATAGTAATTATATGTAAAAATTTAGTACATAAGAAAATTAGGTTAGACCATAATCTTTTTATTAAAAGTCCAAACAATAATTATTGTTCATAAAATTCTTTCATTAACTTTATATAAGAGATTCTATGTATTACTAAATTTTGATCTCCATTTTATGATTTTCAAAGAAACATTAGTTTCTCTAATCCTATTTTTTATTTATTAAGATTTAATTTAATTTAATTTATTAATTGTGTTGTTTATTATCATTGAAATAATAACAAAAAAAAATATGTTAATGTTTATCATAAATAAAATATTTTAATGTTAATCACAAAAAATATTTCAATATGGTTGAGAGGTGGCATTTAAAGAAATATTAATAATAATAATTTTTTTCAATAAAATATTTCAATGTCTACCTTAATTAAAATGTTTTAATATTAATTTTTTTTTCTAGATGAAAAAATTGCTCTATTATATTTGAGAATATAATGTGTTCTAACAATCAGTACATTCTACAGAGTTAATCGCTAGACCAGCCTAATCTTTCACTAGGTTTTGGGCATTCATATGCCGAGTATTTTGGCGAAGAGATCGATAAGCAAAGGGTTGTTGTAAGTTGAAAGATACAAAATGCAGACTCGGAAATTATGAATGAAAAGATGCAGAAATTGTTGACAGAAAGTGTTGCTAGTCCTAAAAAAATTTAAAAGTCAGCCTGGGTCCCTCGTGGCCATCCAGCTAATGGATGAAATGGAGCACTCCTTCCTGTCCCAATAATGTTGACTTTGAAAGGTGATCTGCTTCCCTGTTGTATTCTCGAGAGGAGTGAGAGTATGATAGATTCTTGAAAAGACGCTTGAGAATGTTGATTCTATCTTTCCACACCAAGAGAGTGCTGATTTGTAATTTCCCTTGATTATTCAGCCAATTAATAATCACTTTGGAGTCCCTGATCATATAAAGTTTCTCTATGTGAAGTCTGGAGGCCAAGTGAAGTGTTTCCCAGGCCTCCATTAATTCCGCCCTTGTGTTGGTACCTGGGCCGCAACAAAGAGTCCATTTGTAAACTGAGTTTTTATTAATTTGTATTAGTCTGCCTGCACCACTCAGAGCTCTAAATTGTTGTGTTGCACCATCAAACCACCCGATCGATTAATTATTTGAGGATCATGGTCTGACTAATGTCTTTTTTTTCCTAGTAACTGAGTAAATCTCTTTCTAGTTTTTTAAAATCCCAATGTCTTTGAAAGCAACAACAATAGAAGTTGTTGTCTTGTTTTCAAAAATTTTGAGATTTCGGGCTAGCCAGATAAGCCAAAAAACCAGAGGAGGAAGACATTTATAATATTTTTTAAAAGATGTCGAGTGGTCTAAGAAAGAGGAAATGTTATTCCCTGTCCAAACAGTTTTTGGTTGTAAGACCTGTGCGATTTTGTCCCAGACGTGCTTAGAAAACTGACAGTGCATGAAGAGATGGTTCGTTGTCTCTACATCCATGTGACAAAGCTGGCAGATGCTTGGGCCCATCCACCCCTTTTTCTGAAGCGAATCCCAGGTGGGGATTTTGTGTTACAGCGAGATCCACGTGAAAAGTTTAATTTTGAGTGGAGTTTTCCAGCTCCACAACTACTTGCGCCAACTAAAAATATTGTGGAACCAAGTCGATTTTGCAATAGCCAAGTAAAGGTTATGAACAAAGATATTTCCAGATTTGTTTTCGCCATCCCACAGTAGTTGGTCCATAGAATTTGTAAGGGTAATGCCCGCACACGAAAGTTCTGAACAATAGTTTTCCCATTCTAAATTTAGCTTTGGGGGAATATAAAAAATGTTGCCAGCTTTCCAGCTAGCGTCCTGGATGCCTTGATCACTAGAGAGTCGAGATTGAAATAGGAAAAGAGTGTTTTAAGAATTTAAATGAGTGATTATAGGAGTAGAGAGGAAGGAGGCATTACCCAAACCAATTATTCGGTCCCTTCCAATAACGATGGAATGACCAAAACCCAGATTCCAGCAAAGCCACTTTGTGATCCAATGAGATGATTTTGAGATGATCCTCCATGTTCTTGAAGCATTTTTATCTGAAGGATGCCCAAAACTGAGCCAAGAGGCCACTATGTTGAAGGGCAAATATTTATCTTTTATGACTTTTCTCGAGATGTCGTAAGATGTTAAGGCATGCCAGAGAGAGTTAGTAGCCAATGCTTGGTTGAATTTGAAAACATTCCTGATTCCCCAGCCTCCCATGGGTTTCGTCTTTGCAATCGAATCCCAATTGCAGAGGTGAATTTTGTGTTGTTCCAAGCTGCCAGACCAGAGGAAATTGTATGTGAACTTCATGAGCTTGTCCAGAACAGAAGTTGGGATGGCAACAAGTGCCATCCAGTAAATAGGTTGTCCCTCAAGGACTGATTTTATGAGCGTGAAGAGTCCCCCAATGGTGAGCCATCTATTGCATCAGTGGATCACTTTTCTTTCCACCTTTGCAGTTAACCAATCCCAATCTGATGCCTTGTAATTATCATCCTTGATGAAGTATCTGAGGTATTTGAGTCCAAGAGATAAATGGACATAGCTATATGGAAAAATATTCTTCAAGAGTTCCATGTTTTTCTCCCATACATTGTCAAAATGGAAAGTGGATTTAGTCCAGTTAATAAGAAGGCCTGAGGCCGAGCAGAAAGTTTTTAATATTCTAGAAATTTCCCTCCATTCATTCAGGCTGGCATTTGTCATGATAAGGACGTCATCGATAAAAAAAAAGATGTAGTATTTTCACAAGTCTAGATACTTTTAACCCTGTAATCCTCCCTTCTGCTTGGATTTGTTTTAGTAGTAGGCTAAGGCCTTCCATGAATAGGATGAAAAGGAGAAGAGATAGAGGACAATCTTGTCAGAGTCCTCTGCTATCAACTTTATACTCAAGGTGAATTTGAACATTGAAGGGTTTCTACTTTGCGGTAAACTCTAAGGGTTTCTACTCTACACTAGATTTGTGAATTTGAACGTTGAAGGGTTTCTACTTTGCTGTAAAATATAAGGGTTTCTACTTTGGGGTGAATTTGAATGAAGAAATTTATACTCAAGGTGAATTTGAAAGGTGAAAGGTTTGGGTTTCTACTCTGCTACTTTGCCATGAATTTGAAGGAAGAAATTTATATTCATTCCAAATTGGTGAATTTGAACGGTGAAGGGTTTATACTTTGCGGTAAACTCTGAGGGTTTCTACTGTGCCGTAAATTTTAACCAAGAACTTATAATCACGGTGAATTTGAATGATGAAGGGTTTTAGTAAATATGAATTATTACCACTTACACTTAGTGGTGAATGTGAAGGGTTTCTACTCTATGGTGAATTCGAAGGGAGAACCTTATTCTCACTTATGCTCATGGTGAAATTGAATGGTGAAGGGTTTCTACTTTGAGGTAAACTCTAAGGCAAATTTGAACCAGGTTTATACATGTAAATTTGAATGGAATTTGAACGAAACAAAGAGGAGGTGTATCCCTATGGTAAATTTGAACGATGGTGTATTCGTAAATCAGGTGACTCTGTTGTTACTTATTTTCTTTAATTTTCAATATGAGCACTCCACCACATATTCTAAAACCTCATCTTGTTAGGGTGAGGCACCCCAAAGTCACCCTAGAGAGTCTTTACAAATATATAGAATCATTATAAAAAAAGAGAGAAGAAAGAAAAGTGAAACTCCAAATAGAGTCATAATCATTAGAAAAAAGGGGAGAAGAAAGAGAAGTAAAACTTCAAATAGAATTAGAGATAATGTTTGATAAAAAATTTAGAATCTTCGAAGATAAGATTCAAACAAAGATAAAGGATAGATTGTTAGGGTTCAAGAGTCAATTGTAGACAATGGAGGCTAGAATACAAGAAATGGAAAAAAAAAAATCAACCCAAGAAGGAGAGGTTGAAGAAAATCACAACTTGAGAGATATGATTAAAGAGCTATAATAAAAACTAACCAACAGTTTGGCCCTAAGTAGTTTGGAAAACAAATTGGATATCAAACCCATTAAATATGAAATGAATAAGCTAATCAAATTGGATCATGAGCATAATAAAAGATCTTTGAACCTCATAATTTTTGGTATAAAAGAACAACAAGATGAGGAGACTGTTAAAATTTACTAGAAAAACACTTAGTCAAAAAGCAAATTTCAACCTTCAATAGTCATTCACCAATAAACAAGTTACGTCATGCATTAAATTGGAACTGTGAGTAGAAACAAAAAATGACTAAGATTTGAAAAATATAGCAGTGGAAATAACAATGAACAACAGACAAAATATCACCACATTTGACACTAGATATCTCGACAATGCCCTTGGAAAAACCTCGAAGGGAAAACTATCCAAGGAGAGATTCTTTTATTGAGCTTGCAAGGGAATTTTTTGAGTTTACAACATTCTTTTACAACAAGAATAAAACAATACCTAGCTTTGAAAACTGTGCCCTTTCAACACCTTGAAAACTGTGCCAAAGACTATAGAAAGTCGTGCCAAGTCTTTGCCACAAAAACTGCTCCAAAGACTCTAGAAATTCATGCCAAGTCTTTACCACCAAAACTGCTCCAAATTTCTTCTAAACTGTTGTACTTTACAAATTGTACAATAGGAGTAAATGTCTTGAAAAATGTGCAAGATTTTATATACCAATAGTACGAAAATGTATGGATTATAACCTAGGAAATGTCTTGAAATCAATGCCATTATCTCTTGCCTCGATTTCTATGCATACAACAACTGTACAGTCCAACAAATCCATACAATACAACCCTCCTTAACTATTGTACGATATTGTTCATTAAATGTTGTACTTGCCTTGGGATGCATGCCTCCTAAGTCTCTTGGTATTTGTGCCCCACTCTTACTGCTCCTTCTCTATTCCTTCAACTCAATTTCTCTTGGAAAGTGTGCCTCTTCACATTCACCTCAACCTCTCCTTGAAAAGTGCACCCCATCTCCCTCAAATGTTTCCTTTATTCACTCATTAATGAGTAAATTCCCTAATTCTAGATCTCCAAAGAGATAGATGGTTAAGATCAGATATTTCCCTCTTGAGATCTGTTGAATTTCACTATGCTAGGCTCAAGTATGAAGTTTATTTCAATTTTAGTATTTACTTGAACCATAAACAAATGAAGCTACACCATTAATAATTGCTACAATAACCAAGATCACAAGAAGAAATACCATGCACAATAAAACAAGAAATATTATGGGAAACCCTTCTCAACAATGGAAGAAAACCTAATAATCCTTTTCTATATTCTCAAGATAAAGACCTCCCACACCATAGACCTATGAAACGAAAGGGTTCTCTCCAAAACCAAGAAGCTAGCGCCCAAGAGAGGTGCACACTTCAGCCCTAGAATATGTACTTGCTGAAATTTCCAAAATCACATTTGTGTTGTGTTTCCTCAATGGGGAAATCACCTTTATTTATACTAGAGTGGACACATCAAAAGTGGTGTCTATTGGCACAACAGGGACGACCTCAATAACTCATAATATAATTAATAATTACCATATTAATTGTATTTTACATTAATTATATTTAACTTTATTGTGGGGCCGACCTATACCCTTTACATCACAATTAGGTTTACAGGTAAATCTTACTCTTAGACAATATAGCAAGGGATCTCACACACCCACTAGTGCTCAACCACTAGGGGCATGTTCACCTATGATCAACCATAGGGACGTCCAACTCAACATATCTCTATCTCACTGAGTCTCATGGGAGAATCATCTGGACACACACTCACTAGTGCTCAACCACTAGGGTCATGTCCACCTGTGCTCAGCCACATGGACATCCTACTCAATAGATCTCTATCTCACTGAGTCTCACATGAGAATCATATGGAGTACCACATCATCTCAACTCTCTACACAAAGGAGAACAATACACCCATCACATGGGCACCTTCACCCCTCTTAGGGGTACACATCGTTTCATCTCAAACGACACACCCATCTCATGGAAATCCTCCCCACACTGGGGTACTCAGCATTCCATCTCAGTATCAGAGAGGAATGACACACCCATCTCATGGGCACACCCAACTCATGGGATCTCTCACAGGATGACTCACTCAGTATGTGTCCTAGAGGATGTCTCACATAGCTGTAATCATCAACACTCCCTCTCATCTAGGGAGGCATTCTCCACTAGGCCAAGTCTCTCACGAAAGTACTCAAACTTAATAATGGCAAGTGGTTTGGTGAAGATATCTGCAATCTTCTCATGTGTAGGAAGGTACTGCATGTGTACTTCTTTCCTCTGCATCATGTCTCTGATATAATGATAGTTTATATAAATATGTTTCGATCTATCATGAAACCTAGGGTTCTTAGAGAGCTTCACACAACTATGGTTATCACAATGAATAATGGTAGGATCCATCTCATGATCAATTAAATCTTTCAGGAGCTTGTGAAGCCACACTGCTTCACAGACTGTCACACTCATCGCTATATACTCTGCTTCTGCAGTACTCAAGGCCACAGGGCTCTATTTCTTGTTGCACTAGGAAACCATGGCAAACCCTAAGGTAAAACAACAACGGGATGTGATCTTTTGATCCACTGCACTCCCTGCCCAATCTGCATCGGCATATCCCTGCAAACTCAAGTCTACACTGGAGGAATATCTCAAGCCATATCCAACTCTGCCTCCTAGATATCTCAATACATGATTTGTTGCTATCCATTGAGTCTGTCTCAGTTGACTCGTGAACTGACTAAGTACATTCACTGCATAACATATATCAGGTTTGGTGTTAACCAGATACATCAATGATCTAATTAGTTGTTGGTATAAATGTGGATCAATATCATCTGAATCAGTAGAAGCATCATTCATTTTCTTCAAATCCATCACCATTGGTGTAGGCATGGATTTGTAGTCTGTCATACGAAACTTATTCAATATCTCCACTGTATATTTTCCTTGACCCAGGAAAATCTCATCAGTCGTCTGCCATACTTCTAGTCCCAAAAAGTAGTGCAACATACCCAGATACTTCATCTCGAATTTAGAAGTCAATGCTCTCTTGCATTCAACAATAAGTCTTTATGAACCGGTAAGGAATCCACATACAGGACCGAGATCAGACACTCATCACCAACAATATGATAATATAGGTTTGTATCAACAACACTCTTGCTGAAGCCCAAACTCATCAAGAATCCATCCATCTTCTCATATGAAGCACAAGGTGCTTGCTTTAGTCCATACAAGGATTTCTTCAACCTGCACACATGATATTTCTCATTGTGTATCACGAATCCTTCTAGCTACTCAATAAAAAATTCTTCCTCAATATCACCATTGAGAAAGGGTGTCTTTACATCCATCTAATGTAGTTTCCAACCCATGGATGCAGTTAGTGCAATGATAGTACGGATGGAAGTGAATCAGGCTATTGGAGCAAATGTCTCATCATAGTCAACTCCCTCTACTTGTGAGAATCCTATGGCTACAAATCTCGCTTTGTATTTCTTGACACTTCCATCAGTTGCATGCTTGATCTTATAGATCCACTTGGAAGTCACTACAGACTTCCCTTTTGGTCTCAGAACAATATCCCATACATCATTCTTCAAGATGGACTGATATTCTTCTGTCATGGCATCTTTCCATACCTGTTGACTTGTTGCTTCTCCATGACAAGAAGGCTCGGTTTCAATGATGTGGCTCATGGCTGAAAAATAGCTTGAAAATCTCTTTGGCCTCCTTCTCTCTCAGAATGTGCCTTGAGGACTTGCATGGCTCTCTGCCTCTTGCAGAGTTTGTCAAGCCCAGTAATGCCTTTTATGTCCTACTACAATGTCTCTGGGGATATCAACTAGAGCAACTGGATCAACTGGAATAATGGTTGTCTCCTCTGATTTGCTGAAGGGGGAGAAGGTATTGTCTCACTGTCAATATCCATCTAATATTTTCTGGATCTTTGAAAGGCCATCTCTTCTTCAAAGATAACATCTTTGCTCACCTCAATCTATCTCTGACTAGGGATGTAGATATGAGATGCCTTTGTAGATTCAATGTATCCCACAAATGTACCCTTTATCCCTGAAGGGTCTAGCTTGGACCTCTTCTCTTTGGGTACATGAAAGTATATTGGACACCCAAATATCCCAAAGTGTCCAATCTCAGGCTCACTCCAATGAAGGATTCTTTGGGAGTTATGATCTTCAAAATATGATGAGGACTCCTATTTTGAACATATATTGTTGTCATGCATGATTCTACCCATATAATCATAGGTAGACTCTGATAATGTATCATTAGTTTGGTTGCCTCGATGATGGTTCTGTTCTTCCTCCTTATAAAATGGTTTTGACTCCCTCTGAGTCAAGTGATTCCCTCTAAAGTCTCAAGGATAAACATCTTCCTTTGTTGTTAACCTTCCTGGAACATGAAAACAAACGAAAGGAAACAAGATAAGAATATATCCTAGAGGAGAATAATTAGTACATCTATAGAATCAAATAAATTTAAGAATTGTTGTCACATATACAATGCCTACTTGTAATGTAGCAAACTTTAGAAATGTAGGTTAGAGGCATGATAATTAATACAATCAAATGTGGAGTCTTCACTTCTAATGTGTTCTTCCTCTGAATGCATTGAGATCCCTCTGGATCCATGATTGCAGCAAAGGTTCATTCCTCCTACAAGTACCCTCATGAAAATGATACAAATAATATATACAAGTGCATACCTGAGAGTGCTGGTATGATTTCTCCAATTGGCACCTAGCTGATCTATGACATCTTCATAAAGAAGGTAGCAACAATGTCACCTTTTTTCATCTTGATATTTTGAAGTTGGCCTTTCAATGTAAGAGATTTGGGGGTGTTGATACTCTCAAACATTTTATTTGATGTCTTCATATCTCCGAGTTCTTGGCTTCTAGGAACTGGATTTTCTTGATCCATCAAGCCTCTCTTCCACCAAGGTTCTGTTCATCATATTTTCAAATTCTTCACAAACCCTTACCAAGTGGGCTAGGAAACCTAATGACTAGGCTAGAATAACAAAATTAGGTTTTGTTGGGCTTATGACTGCCAAACAATAAGCCTTGAAAGTCATAAGAACACTGGTGAGCTGAAAATATCATTCAATTAGCTGCAAAAACCCTAATTCTGAATTTTCTGTAGAAAATTATGAAACCCTAGAAACCCTAGGGCCAAAAATAAAAAATTCTCAGAATTGAAATATGAATCTTGTTGGAGGTGCGCTGGATGAGGCCGTACACTCCTATATAATTTTCAGCCCCAACTTCTAAGTATTAAGTGCTGGAACACCTAAAAAGAGAGGGTCGTACGAATTTTATGGAAACCCTAGGAGGGTCGTATGGTTCTGCAGAAGTGAGAGGATGGCTTGTTGAAGCTTGTGAAATGGGTTCTTCAAGACCTATGCTCTGACACCATGTTGAATTTTCACTATGCTAGGCTCAAATATGAATTTTATTTCAATTTTAGTATTTACTTGAACCATAAACAAATGCAACTACACCATTAACAATTGTTGCAAAAACCAATATCACAAGAAGCAATACCATGCACAATAACACAATAAATATTATGGGAAACCCTTCTCAACAAGGGAAGAAAACCCAACAATCCGTTACTATATTCTCAATAGAAAGACCTCCCACACCATAGACCTAGCACACAAAAGGTTTCTCTCCAAAACCAAGAAGCTAGTGCCCAAGAGAGGTGCGAACTTCGGCCCTATAATATGTACTTGCTGAAATTTCCAAAATCACATGTGTGTTATGTTTCCTCAATGGGGAAATCACCTTTTTTTATACTAGACTAGACACATCAAAAGTGGTGTCTATTGGCACAAGAGGGCCGACCTCAATAACTCAGAATATAATTAATAATTACCATATTAATTCTCTTTTACATTAATTATCTTTCACTTTATGGTGGGGTCGACCTATACCCTTGACATCAGAATTAGGGTTATATGTAAATATTACTCTTAGACAATATAGAAATGTATCTCACACACCCACTAGTTCTCATCCACTAGGGGCACGTCCACTTGTGCTCAACCATGGGGACGTCCAACTCAATAGATCTCTATCTCACTGAGTCTCACAGGAGAATCATTTGGACACACACTCACTAGTGCTCAACCACTAGGGTCACGTTGACCTGTGCTCAACCACATGGACATCCTACTCAATAGATATCTATCTCACTGAGTATCACAAGAGAATCATCTGGAGTACCACATCGTCTCAACTCTCTACACAGAGGAGAACAATACACCCATCACATGGGAACCTTCACCCCTCTCAAGGGTACACATCGTTTCATCTCATGGGAATACTCCCCACACAAGGGCACTCAACATTCCATCTCAGTCTCAGAGAGGAATGACACACCCATATCATGGGCACACCCAACTCATGGGCTCTCTCACATGCCAACTCACTCAGTTTGTGTCCTAGAGGATGTCTCACGCAGTTGTAATCATCAACAAGATCAACGGTCATGAATTAATCTTCCATTGAGTTCACTTAAATCACTTAAGTGACCCAAACTTCATAAAGTCACTTTTACCCATTAAATATTAAAAGACCCTAACTGCACTTTATAAAGTCACTTAAGAGAGACATTTGCTCGTCACTTTTTCATTCTGGGCACCGCTAATGCAGAAGTACCTCCAAGATAAAAAAACTAACAAATACGCTAGCAATAGTAAAAGAAGAACTAAAAAATAAATCACAAATTGAAACAACTTACCTCATCGAAGAAAAGAGGCTAGGAAAAATAATTGAACATAAAGATAGGTTGATCCATGTCAAATTAAGTTGTAATGACCATAAATATAGCATACTCAGTAAATCTCTGAGCTTAAAAGGGTCAGGAATATTTACAAATGAAGACCTCATTCCCGAAGACCAAGATGAATTAAGGAAGGAAGTTAAAAAGGTAAAAGAAGACAGGAAGGAAGGAATATGGACAATAATTAGAAATCGAAAAGCTATTATTAGGGATAGATACCAAAAGGATAATAGTAAATTGGAATTTGGGACATTCATGACTCTTTTTTGGAACTATCGTGTCTTTCCATGGTGCAACAATACTATGTTAAGTTGGATCTTGAATGATATTGATATTGTTTTTCTAGTTGAAACATGGGAGCATGAAGAGTCTAAGGTCCCTAACATAGAATGATTTATCTTTTGGTCGACATGGAACACAAAAATACCATAGAGGGACTGAAGGCATAACTTGTTTCTTAAGAAAGAACATTTCTCCTCACATTCAACTTCATAAGATTGACCCTCTCAATCAATACATTTGGATAGAAATTTCAGACATCAATGATAAGAAGACATATACAAAAATATGTTATTTTGCACCTATTAATTCTACTTTTTATAAGAAAAAAATCTAGATAGAAATTGTCCCTATAATAATTTAGAACAAGATATTTGTAGTTTGAGAAATGAAGGTAATATTCTCATGCTAGGAGACTTTAATTCTAGAGCTGTAACTAACCAAACTATTCTTTTAATCAATGATTCCAACCATAATCCTTTATGGCTATATGAGGACCTTGTTTTAGCTAATAGATACAAAAGAAGATCTAAAGAATTGAGTGAGAATTTGTTTGGTACTGAGCTAGTCAATCCATGTAGTTCTCATGACCTAATCATTTCCAATGGAGTAATGAAGTGGCAAAATTCCAACCACGTGACTTGTATTCATGGGATAGGTAGTAGTGTCATGGATTATGTGATATCTGATATCCCCGTTTCCATCCAAATAGTGAATTTTTAGCTTTTAAATGACCATGAACCCGACTCTGATCATAGACCTTTAACCCTAACTATAAACTTTTGCATGCACAAGAGCCCCATTGAAGAAAATTCTAATAATCAAAGACACCTATTTTTTGACAAAATTAAAGCTGATCTTTTATTAAAGGATTTAAATAGTGAATTACATCTCCTAACTTGTGAGGACAACATTGAATACCTCTATCATAATTTTACAACCACCCTTTCCACTTCTATTAACAAGTTCTCTTTCGAGGTGTCCTATAAAAATAATAATAGAACAACCAACCCTTGGTATGATAAATAATACAAAATTGCTAGGAAAACCATTAGGGATGCTTCTAATGAGTCCTTAAAACTTGATAAGATTAATACATACAAATTCCTAGTTAAAAGGAAAAAAAGTACTATATAAATAAAAGGAAAGAAAAACTTTTACACCTATCTAAGCTTGATTCTAAGAATTTTTGGAGGCAAATTATAATTCATAATACTAAAGAAAATAAAATGATTCCCTTAAGGGACTAGAATTCCTACCTTGAAAGTCTTTACGAGTTCCCTAATTCCATGGACGCCATTCTTATTGTTCCTATAGAGAAAGAAGTTTTTTCTTTGGATGACATAGAATTCAGAGTTAAGCAACTTGAAAATGGGAAAGCTAAGGACATTAAAGGCTACCAAGATGAAATTTGAAAATTGGAGGGCCTATCCTCATCCCTCACATACAAAAGCTCTTCAATTTAGTAGTCAAGCATGGCTTCCCTAAACACTGGACACAAAGCCTCATTGTACCTATTTTTAAAAATGGGAATAACAAAATTCCGTCTAATTATAAGACCATTATGATTAGCCCTATTTTATCCAAGCTATAGAGAATTATTTTGGAAAAGAAGATTATCCTGTGGCTAGAAATTCATGGTAAAAGTGATAAAGGTTAGGCAGGATTTATGAGATACCATTCAACTATGGACGATCTAGTTACCCTTAGGATGATTGCAGAGGAGTTCCAAAATACTAAAACCAATCATTTGTGCTGTTTTGTTGACTTTATAAAATATTTTGACATAGTACCCAGGAAAATCTTGGTGGGATGATCTAGTGATCTATATTCCTCAACATTTAGTATCAATCCAACTAAGTAAGCTTATGAGACATAATCACAATATTTGCAAAACTAGTCTTGAATTTTCATATGAACTCCTACTAAAAACCAAAGCAATAAAATGCCAGACTCACAAATATAAACATTTCTCTTGGCCATGATCACTGAGACTTAATTGTCAAGGGTAGGGACTCATATTACAAGTAAATACTTCACTATTAAAGTGTGCCCACTTGCAAACGCACTATGTTTGTTTAACCAAGCTTCAAGACCAACAAGGTTTATCTCAAAGTGTGAGTTAAAAGATTGACTAAAAAGAAACTAAGAAATAAAGAAATGCACAAAACATAAAAGATTACAAACATGATCCAACCTTGAGTACATTTTGTGGTAACTATTTGTATGGCACATTAGAAGAAATATTGTTCAATTATTTTGAGTAGCTATTATCGACAATTTGGTTGTAATTGATTTCAACCTTGATAAATAGGTGAAGTATCATTGATTGATTGGTTTGAGAAGCATTGTCAATATTGGACATATTGTTATGAAGGTGACTTGAATGTCAAGCATTGTCAATATTGGACATAATGTTATGAAGGTTGGACGTAATATTATGAAGGTGACTTAAATGTTAATCATTGTCAATATTGGACATAATGTTATGAAGGTGAATTTTTAATATCAGTAGAAAGATAATATTGACTAATATATTGTATGAGCTTGATACACTCATCCTATATTGTATAAGGTTGATATTGTGTCATTAACATCCATGCACATAAGAAGAAACTATGAAGAAACTGTCCAGATAAAAAGGGTAAATGGATAATCCAATATGGATCCATACAAATCACAAATAAATAAGTTAATAAGACATGGTTCATTAAAAGTGATTAAAAAAATCTCAATTAAAGAAGAGTCAGGAGATGAGACATAATGTCAATGTTGGATTTTTGGTGAGAAATAATTGACACCATAGAGTCACAAGTCAATTTGATTCAAACAACAATAAGGTAAACTATTTAGAAGTTGATCAACTGCAAGAGGAGTTGAAGACAAGTCGATTGACTGCAAGCCTGCAGATTGACGAAATTTAGAGAAGACAAGTTGATCAATTTAAAGACGACTCAAATACAAGTCGACCAACTAAAGGTCGAGTCGAAGGAAAATTGAGTTGGGAAATACAAGTCGACCAAAGAAAGTCAAGACGAACAAAGTCGAATTTCTCAAGTTGGTTTTCTTCCAAGTCGAGTTGGTCCAAGAAAGAGGTAACCTAAAGGTCAAAGTCGAAGCAAACTCAAATACAAGTTGGTTCGAGGTTGAAGAAAGATGGGTAAACTAGAATTGAAATACTCAAGTTGAAAATTCTCCTAGTTGAGTCAACCAAAAAGATTTTTGTCAGTCGAATGAGGAAGAAAATATGAAAAAGGGTGAGACAAAATCAAATATGTAGTGAATAGAAGTTGAGAGGGAACTAATTTTAATATAACCATCAAGTAAAAAACCCATGTTGTAGAATTTTAAAATTTGTTTTCATCACTCCCGAATCTTCATACAAAAAGCATTGTCTAAATTGGTGTATGGAAATCAATTAATAAAAGTTACCATGTGTGTTAATTAAATGAAGGGGTGCAATGTTTCATTCCAAAAGGACACATTGTTTCAAAGTGGCACCCTTTGGAGGACTATATAAGTAAAGGGATATTAAAGGAAGAGAGTGTCTTAATGG
>SNQJ01S0165105.1:21140-41614 GCA_010110895.2 Picea sitchensis | reverse complement strand
CTAAAGAAACTTAGGATAAATTAATATCCTCTTTACAACTTTTAGAATAATAATTATATATTATTATTTTAGGCTCTTAATCTTAGCCCTTTTTCCTCAATCTCTTAGCCTCCTCCCTTGCCCAACCTAGTGGAGCTTAGTCCCCCATAACTCTTTCTTCGTGGTCGGTCTACACGCAATGATGTTGTTATATTAATAACATGAATATTTACATGTACAGAAAAGGCTCCTGGCCTTTAACATCTAGGCTCTCCATCCTAATAAACACATAATCCTACCAGCTTATAAATACTTGGCTCACCAACCTACAAAACATGTTACATTCATAATTACAACCGGGGATCATCCTTAGGATATTACAATCTCGTCCCCTTATTTTTGCACTGTCCTTAGTGAAACCTAATTACACAACATAAAAAAGATTTCCAAAATATTCATAAAGATGCAGGTATTTTTCCCGCATAGCATCTTCATGCTCCCATGTTGCATCCTCAGGACCTTACCAGGTCCACTGGACCTTTACAAGCCTTATGGATCGATTCTAGAGCTGCTTGATTTTCTGGTCCAGTATGCACACTAGATGCACTTGTAAAACGCCTTCTTGCTCCACTTGAATCAGATTCCAATCAATCACATGATTAACATTAGGTATATATTTCTTGAGAAATGAGACATGAAATACATTATGAATAGTCATGCATGTAGGCAATATAAGCATATAAGCTACTGGTCCAATCCTTTCTAGAATTTCAAACGGTCTACAATATCTGGCTACCAACTTGGAACAATTTCCCATCTCCAGGGAACTTCTGTTGGCTTTCAACTTCAAGAAAACATGATCATCCACTTTCAACTCCTTGTGGGTTTTTCCTTTGTCAGAATAGCTTTTATTCATGTCTTAGGAAGCCTTTAAATTATGCTTAATATTTAACAATTTCTCTTCCATTTGCCTGAGCAACTCTGGCCCAATTATTTCTCTATCAACTGGGTTGTCCCAGCTTATTGGTGTGTTTCAATTTCTACCATAAAGTGCCTCAAATGGGCTCATCTTCAGTGATGCTTGGTACCCATTGTTGTAAGCAAACTCTGCCAAGTGTAGGTAGTCTTCCCATATGGATGGTTTGTCCATCACATACATTCTTAACATATCTTCTATCACTTCATTTACTCTTTTTGTTTGTCCATCAAACTCAGGATGATAAGTTGTGTTGAAGTTCAGGCTCATTCTGAGCCCCTTGAACAATCCTCTCCAAAACTTCGAGGTAAATTTTGGGTCTCTGTCAAACACAATTGTCTTGGGAATACTGTGTGATCGTGCTACTTTCCTCATATAATTATCATCAACATTAGATTTCGTGTGAGTAGTCTTCAAGGGAATAAAATGAAAAGATTTTGTAAGCTTATCCACCACCACCATGATGGAATCATGTTGCTTGTTTGTTCTAGGTAATCTTGTGATGAAATCCATTGTCACCACTTCCCACTTCCACTTAGGGGTGGGTAATGGTTGTAGCAACCTAGTTGGGTGTCTATGCTCAGCCCTAACCTTTTGACACTTCATACATATGGTGATGTACTCTGCAATTTCTTTCTTCATGCCTGGCCAATAGTAATGTATCTTGACTACTGCCACTATTTTCTTATATCCAGGGTGCCCAACATAAGGCACATTATGCATCTCTTCTCAATTCATGAGAAATGGGTACATAAATTATGTTCCTATACAAGAGTATTCCATTAACTTCCAATCTATAATATTCTATTTTCTGTAGCATCTTACCTTGTTGTAACTTTGTTACCATTTCAATGTATTGCAAATTTGCTTTTGCAACTTCCAAAATTATGTCTTTAATATCGGTTTGATACATGTTGATGGCTATAACATGTAGCTCATGCACTCTCCTGCTAAGTGCATCAACCACTTTGTTCTCCTTTCCTTTGATGTGCTTGATATCAAAGTCATATTCATAGAGGAATTCCAGCCATCTGCTCTGCATGGAATTTAAAGTAGGATGATCAAACAAATATTTCAGACCATTTTGCTCTGTTGTTAGCTCAAACCTCTTTCCCATGAGGTAGTATCTCCATTTATTTAAAGCGTGTACTATGTCTGCCAACTCAAAATTGTGAGTGGCATAGAGCCTTTCATGCTCTTTCAATTTCCTGGATTCAAAACCTATCACAAACCGATTCTGGTTGAGGACTCCACCCAATCCTTCTTTGCATGCATTTGTGCAAACCATGAATTCTTCATCCGGATATACAATCTTTAGAATTGGAGCACTGGTTAACAACTGCTTCAATTGCTGGAAGCTCTTTTCACATTATTTTGTCCATTGGAATTTTACCGCTTTTCTTTGCAAGGAAGTGATTGAGTGAGCAATCCTCGAAAATCCTGCATTGAATCTCCTGTGGTATCTAGCTAGACCCATGAAGGATATAACTTCTATCACATTCTTAGGTGTTTCCCACCCTTTAATGGAATCAATCTTTTCAGGGTCTACTGTTATTCCCTCTTTAGATATTATATGTCCCAAATAGTGGATTCGATTTTGGAAAAATGAGCACTTGCTCAACTTAGAAAATAGTTGGTTCTCTCTTAGCACCCATAAAACCATCCTCAAGTGCTTCTTGTGCTCTTCCTCTGTCTTGGAATATACAAAGATTTCATCCAAAAAGACAATGAAAAACTTGTCTAAATATTCTCGGAAAACACCATTCATTAAGCACATGAAAACAACTGGTGCATTTGATAACCCAAATGGAACCACTGTGAACTCATAATGACCATACCTTGTCCTGAAGGCGGTCTTACTAATATCTTCATCTTTAATCCTTACCTGATGGTATCATGACCTGAGATCTATATTTGAGAATATCCTTGCATCCTTCAACTGATCGAAGAGATCATCGATCCTTGGAAGAGGATACTTGTTATTTATAGTTACTTTATTTAAATGCCTAAAGACAATGCAAAATCTCAGGGTCCCATCTTTATTCTTCACAAATGACACTGGGGAACCCCAAGGTGACACACTTGGGCATATGTACCCCTTCTTTAAAATTTCTTCCAGCTGCATTTGCAGTTCTTTCATTTTTGGTGTGCTCATCCGGTAGGGAGTCTTTGAGAATGGAGCTGCCCAAGGCATCATATTTATAGAGAAATCAATATCTCTCTTTGGAGGTGGCCTTGGTATCTCCTTGAACACATCTTCAAAATATTTCAGGACTGCATGATCCTCCAATTTTGGAACCTTATCCTTAGGTGCTTCTTCCATATGGGCTAGAAATATTTGGCAGCCCTTCCTATAACACTTCTTTAGCTGCATTGATAAGATTTCCCAGACAGTAACTGCCCTGGGAATTCCTTGGACTGCTCTCCGATTTCCTTCCTCATCCAAGCAAGTGAATGCCTTGTTATGAAAGTATAATATGGAATGGTGTTGGTCCAACCAATCCATACCAATTAGGAAATCATATGATCGCAAAGGAAATATGTTTAAATATTCCTTGGTACTCAGTCCATTCATGCCCACTAGACATGATTTAACCAACTCAACAACCTTTCTCTTGGCTCCTGTAGCCAGTTGCACAAGCCAAAATTTCCCATGCTTGCTTCTTCGCAATTGAAATATTTCCACTACCTTAGGATCTATATAGATATGAATATCCCCTGAATGAATTAAAATAGTAAAGACATGGTTATTGATCATACCTTCGACTTCAATCATATGTGATTGAAACTTAGCTTGCTTGTTGTCCAGGGTTGCATAGATCCTTGGTACTCTTCCGCCCATTTTCTCCACTATTTATGCTTGCTGAACATTGTGAACGGTTCTCACCTTGTCTTTTCTGTGAGGGAAATCCCTAAACTTATGATATCCATTACAACCCTAACATTGCATAGGTGTCTGCCTTGGCCTTTTCCCACCTACTTCAACCATTCCGGGCTCCCTCAAAACTGGTTGTCCTTGAGGACTATTTCTGAAAAATACTGGCTTTCTTCCCTTCTGCCTCTACTCCTTATTAAACTTCCTCTTTCCTTCCCAAGCTCTTTGGAAAGTAGGATTTACCCTATGTTGATCATAGAAACACTTTTCCTTCCTTATGGTTTCTTCCATAGTTTTAGGATCATCATACTAGATGTTTTCACTAATAAAAGATGGCAGCCCATTCAGATATCTCTGGATCTTTACTGTCTCATCCTTGATGAAAGGGACATACTTCAACAAGTCTAAAAATCTCCTTTCATATTCATATATAGTCATGCTGCCCAATTTAAGTTCAAAGAACTCTTTCATCTTTTTTTCATAGTATCTCTTGGTTAAGTACTTCTTTTCAAAATGTCTCTTGAATTCCTTCCATGTAACATTCTTCTCTCTGATGTGTTGCACTTGCACAAGCTGATCCCACCACACAGATGCCTTTCCTTTCATATGACAGATTGTGATTCTTCCCTCTACATGAGAGGAATAATTATGAAATTGGAAATATTTCCTCATGCGAAGTAGTCATATCTCAACCTCTTCATCTTTCTTGTTCTCTCCATCAAAAGTAGGAGGTTTGATCTGATTCATTTCACTCTTTAGTTCATCCACTTTAGATCTCCTATGCTTGCTGGTAGGTGATGGACATGAACTGCTATGTGGACTCCTTTTGGAATGCCTTTGGGAGTGATGGTGATGTCTGTTACCACTTATTTTTCTTATTTCCTCATCAAGGGACTTGTGGCTCCCTGATTTGCTGCATCCACTTTCCTTATCCAACTTCTTTTCAATTCTTTCCAGGCTCCGCATAAACTTCATATTGAAGTATTCATGTTGCTCCTTGGCTCTCTTAAGCCTTTTTTATCTTCCTGGTGAATTTGGACATCTTTTTGCAATTATTTAATGATTTTCATCATACCCACGTATTTATTTATTTCTTCTCCATGCCCATTTGATCTAGGTGGATATTGGTGGCCACCCACCTATTCCAACTGGCTCCTCGTGTCCATTTTTTTCCATCACATCCTTCCATGCTTCTTTATAATTGTGAGTTATACACTTCTAGGGATATCAGAATCCCCATACATTCTCCAAGTGGATACAGGTGGCCTCTCACCTAGTCCAACTGGCTTATTTGTATGTTTTCATGTCAGCACATCTTGTTGTACTTTCAGGGCTGTTTTAGGGCCTTAAATGTTGTTTTTTTGGCTCACCATAGTTAGACTATAGTTGGAGTCATAGTTTGATGACAGAATGTGTGTTTAGCTAAAATACCTTTCCAACGAGCTATCATATGCCTAAAACAGAGGTCGTATGCAAAAGTTACGACCCTAGGAAGTTGAGGTACCAAATTACACCAACTTACCCATAGGGCCAACATGACTTTTGATGTTTCACCTTCTAGGGTTAGGTTTTGGGATGTATAGGGTTTTGGAATTCATGAGTAATATGAAAAGGGCCTCTGGAGCCTCATTTTAATCCATTTTTCTCAAACGGATGCACGTAGCAGCCGCATCTCTTCTCAGAGATAGCTACCACCATTCGAGCAACTTTCAGTTCTGCACTTTTACAGTTTCAACTTATTTCATTATTTAATAGAAGATATTGTTCATTGGATGTTTGTGTTATTATTCCTATCTCTATGTTTATTGTATTTAGTCTATTAGTCAGTTCATTCCACTCCTAAATTCGGATCAGTGGTACGAGAGTGGTCTGATCTTCATTTATTTTTCTTCGTGCATGTCCCCAAAAAGGTCTAGGTACAAGAAGTTGGGAATTGATCCAATCGAACCATTACCATATCGGTCGCATCGAGCCCGAAAACAACCCATGGGAGATGAAAATAAAGATAACAAAGAAGGAGATCCTATTAAAATTTTTCTCGATGAATCCCTCGCATGACAAAGGAACAAAATGATGGACAACTTCGCATACATCCTTCGATGGTTGCCCATGGGAGAAGCATCTTCATCAAGAAGCCATGCAACCCCCTTCAAGGCACATGTAAATTTTGATATTCCATTATTTGAAGGACTAATAGATGCAAATGTTGTAGATAAATGTTTGAATCTACTCGAAGGATATTTTTTGGTCCACAATTTTTCTGATAGGGAAAATATCACTTTTTCACTCCTGAAGGTCTTTCCCATGTTAAAGAATGGTGGGGTACTTACTCTGAGCAAAGGGCCATGGAGGAATCCACAATTTTTTTGGTGGCCCCTACATGGGATTCCTTCCGGGACGCCATTAAAGAACAATACTACCCAGTTGGAAGCTACGAGGACCGGTACACCATATGGACCACACTACGTCAAGAAAGGGACCAGACAATACCAGAATTCACCAATATTTTCCATACCGTATGCACCAAATTGGGTATCAAATATTCTGAGCATCATCTGGTGCTCAAATACTGCGGTTGTTTGCATAGATACACTCAAACATAAGTGGATTTATTGGACATTGCCTCATTGGGCATGACTTATAGATACGCTATCAAGATCGATCATAAATTTAAGAATAAATGATGAGAGTTTGGATCTACAAACCCATCACAACCGAAGTAGGGAAAAGGAAACCCCAACCCACAAAACAAGGGACCAAGTTGAGATGTCTGCCCTCAGGAAAATCTGTCGAAGCTGCAACACAAGAAGGGAAATGAGAAGAAGAAAAATGACACGATAAAATGGTGTGAGTACCATAAAATTCCTTGGCACAACATCGACGAATGTCGCTCCAAGCAGTCCCTCGTGGCCGAGATGAAGGATTCCAAGTCAGAGGTTGATTCTGATTCTGAGTCAAATCCTGAAGGAGGGAATCATATTATCGATGCTGAACCCAGTGCCACGATCGCTACCATCAAAGTCTGACCAAGTGAACTAGAATAAACAGAGGATGGGGAACGACTCTTTCACTCACAGATGTGGGTCAAGGGGGCTCCAATTCATTTCATTATCGACAATGGTAGTCAGAAGAACCTGATTTCAATAGAGGTCATCAAGAGGTTGGACCTACCAATGACATTGCACCCAAAACCCAACACCATCGGATGTCTTTGTCAAGGAAGAGATCTTTGTGTCAGCCAACAGTGTCGTCTTCCCTATCACATCAATCCTTTCAAAGATGAGGTACCGTGTGATATTTCTCCCCTTGAATTTTGTGATGTTCTTTTAGGACAACCATATTTGTGGAAGTGTCATGTTGTGTATGAGTCTATACCTTGTAGTGTTATTATTACTTTGGGTAGACAATTGTACAGGCTCCCAAAGGTGGCACCGCCTAATGCTATTTCTTTAATCTCTGCTAAGAAATGTAGTAAGGTCATTTCAAAGAACGAGAAGTTCTTCTTCTTTGTGATCCTTTTTCATAGTAAGAAAAAGGTCACCACCACATCCATGGCCTCTACACAATGCCTCTCTTTGTAGAAGAAGAAAATGGATGGGATCGTGGAAGAATACAGAGACATATTTTCCTCACCTATAGGGGTACCGACACACTGCCAAGTCAAGAATCCAATTGATCTGAATCTCGACACACCTCTACCTGATGGGACAGTCTATCAACGCTCTTTGATGGAGAATGACAAAATTAGGTGTAACATCCAAGAGCTTCTTCAAAATGGGCACATCAAACCCAAATCCTCCCCTTGCAGAAGCCCGATTGTACTGGTGTAGAAGAAGGATGGGACTTGGTGACTCTGCATTGATTATAGAGCCTTAAACAAAATCACAGTCGGGAACCACTACCCCATTCCCAAGATTGATGATCTTCTTAACCAACTTAAGGGGGAAACGTTATTCAACAAGATTGACCTAAAGTCTGGCTACAACCAGGTTCCCAACGAACCAACTGATGTCTAGAAGACAACCTTCAAGTCTAAAGAAGGTCTCTATGAATGGATAGTCATGCCCTTTGGCTTAACAAATGCACCAACCACTTTCATGAGGTAGATGGATGATGTAGAGAGACCCTTTACCAACTCCTTTGTGGTAGTATATTTGGATGACATCCTCATCTTCAGTAGAACATGGGAGGATCACATGCGTCATATTCAGTAGGTTTTGAGCACTCTGCGACAACACAATATTTATGCCAACTTGGAAAATTGCTCTTTTGGCATGAACAGGGTCCAATACCTAGGCTAGATTATTGATGAGCATGGGGTACATGTTGATCTAGCTAAGATCCAATTCATCCGTGACTGGACAACCTCAACCACATTGACCGAGCTTCATAGCTTCTTGAGACTAGCCAATTTCTATCGACGATTCGAGTTGGGATTCTCCCATATTGCATGGGTCCTCATAGAGGTGACCAAGGGCTATGGTAGGGCCAATTTCATGTAGGGGAAGGAGAGACAATGAGCATTCGGTTATCTGAATCATCACTTATGCTCAGCTCCAGTACTCTCCTTTCCTGATCTGCAACAACCATTCAATATTGAGATTGATGCATCTGACTATGATGTGGGCACAATTCTCACTCAACACGGGCATCCTGTGGCATACCATAGTGAGACACTCTCTGATACTATCCAGAAATACCCCACCTATGAAAAGGCAATGTATTCCATTGTACAATCTTGTCGTCAATGGAAACATTACATTCTAGGGAAAGAGATGATCATACACACTGATCACAAGCCTCTACAGTTCATACAGACATAGGGGAAATTGTAGAATGACCGCCATCAGAAGTGGTCCACCTACCTGCAACAGTTCCATCTCAACATCAAATATAAGATAGGTATCTCCAATCATGTCGCTAATTGCCTTAGTCGGCCTTATGTGGATGCACTCACCATTGTGCTCCAATCCCGTGGACATGAAGCATCAGAGTTCCCCCAACTTTATCAGCAAGATCCGAACTTCGCCACCACACATCATCTCTTGGGTATAGGTGCCACTGTCATTGATTTTCACATTCAGGACAAACTCTTATGCCACTTGGGCCATCTCTGTGTTCCTACAAGCAAGCGTGCAAAGCTGATTTGGGAATCCCACTACAATCAGTGAACCAGGTGGATATTGGTGGCCACCCGCCTATTCCACTTGGACCCACACCATTGTTTCTTTCAGTTTTTCAGTTTCCATAATTGTAGCACAATTTACTATTTTTAGTAGTTTTTCAGGTCCTGAACTTCTGGAGCCGTTTTTAGGCCCTAAACGATGTTTTTTTGGCATCAATGCTTGGGAAAATATGAGTCTGTTCCAGAATCGATATTCACTGTTAGCAGTGTATTCCTCAGATAGATATTTCTAACAACGTATCATGTGCGTCAAATGAAGATAGTGTGCCAATGTTACGACCATGAGAAATTGATGTACCAATTTACCTCGACGGGGCCCATATGATGGAATTTCATCTCATAAGGTTAGTTTTTTGGATGTTTAGGGTTTTCCATTGTTTCTCAAAAACATATAGGCCTTCGAGAATTATTGTAACATAGAGTTCGGAGACCATTATCTGCCACATCTCTTCTCAGAGATAAGCTACCAGCGCCCTAGATATTTTATCTCCATTCTATCTGTAAGCATATTTCAGTCATTTGTTGTTAATGAAATGAAGTTTTATTTCCGCTGCATCTCTGCGTTTATGTGTATTTATGTATTTCATTGTGTTCCTTCATAAATCTGGATCAGTCAGGTGGCAAGACATTTTGGTGTAGAGAAAACTATGGTTGTTCTTCAGAAACATTTTTATTGGCCAAAACTTCTATAGGACGTCAGCAAGTATATCCGATCTTGCACTGCCTATGCCATTTCCAAGCCAACTATCAAGAAGCAAGGCTTATACACCCCTCTTCCTATTCCCGAGAAACCATGGGAATCCATCTCAATAGATCACATTTCTGGTTTGTAGTCCACCAAGCATGAAAATGACTGCGTGTTTGCGGTTGCTGATCAGTTTTCAAAGATGGCCATCTTCATAGCCTATAAGAAGAATGTCACAGTGGAATATACTGTCAAGATCTTCTTTGAACAAGTTTGGGTCCACTTTGGGATACCACGAACCATCATCTTCAACCGAGATAGGAGGTTCCTCAACACCTTTTGGTCAAGTCTCTTGTCTCTGTTGGACACCAAGCTCATAAAATCCATTGCTTTCCACCCCCAAACTGATGGCCAAACTGAGGTCGTCAATCATATGATTGTGCACATCCTACTCATGTACAATTCTAAGAATCCCTGTACATTGGATGAGAGACTCCCATATGTCCAACACAACTACAACAAGGATCTTCATAGTTCCATCGACCATAGCCCATTTTAGGTGGGTATGGGATTCCAACCCTTGGGACCCATTGATGTTGCACTTCCTCTTGCCACCGCACATACAGACTCTTCCCCTAATTAGTTTGCAATCGACAAAGCCACCATATTCATTGAGCAGATTCAACACATGCACCAATAGGTCCAAGAGATTTTGCAGAAATCTAATGCTAAGTGCAAGCAACGCCATGTTCAACACAGGGTACCACACCAATTTCAGGTTGGTGACAAAGTCTGGTTACATTTGCAGAAGGAGCCTTTCACCGAGCCCCATCAGAAGCTTCTCCCACTTCATTATTGGATTTACACTATCACCAAGGTTGTGGGTAGTAATGATTTTGAGCTCAACACTCCACCCTTCCTTGGTATGCACCCAATATTCAATGTCGACCCCCTTCGACCATATTTTCCACTGTTATTGGACACCTCTAATATCACCAAACAACTGACACCAATAGAGCTCAACCCTGACTGCATGGAATGATCATCCACTGATCAGATCATGGACACATAGGTCAAGGGCACTCACCAATAGTGGGTCCAGCTTTATCGGGTTGTCAAGGTAGGGAAACTCCTACACCAAGGCAAGTGGCTCACCTGGGGCCAAATCCAACAGAAGTTTCCTGAAGCAGACCCCCCTTCTCTCCTAAGGGCTGATCGACCTCCCGGTCTAGGATCATTCAAAATACTAGAGTTGGATCGAATATTTGGGATTTTATTAGACCCCAATTAGTCTACACAGGTCCCCTTTCCTCTTTGTGTAGGTTCTTTCAAACACACAAGCTCGTTCTTGGCCTCTTCAAAGAATTCAATTAATAGTCGCTAGCCCCCCTTGCTAGGTCCTTTCCTTCATATGACCTCAGCTATGACCTCACGTAACATGTGATTGTAGAGAGACCAAAAGTGGTTTAATACCACACCGCTTTTCTCCCCTCAATTCACTATCAGTCGACGCATGCCCCTTTTTCAATACCGTGGTATCAATTGCAGCTCTCTCTAAGAAAATTAAAGCTCAATCACCTCCTAGCCCCACAATCAAGATTGATCGTTGATCTTGTGATCTCGGTCGTACCTCTTGATCAATGGTTGAGATCTGTTTCCTTCTCTTTAGATCACACCCTCTTAGATCTCCACAATCTTTTGAGGCATGGCCCTTTCAAATCAACAGTCGTGATCTACTTCTCTACTACGGGCTTCGACAATTTCAATTCTCAACCTTCATGCTCTCCCAAAACACTTTTATCTAGAGTTCACGATCTATTGATGCGTGTTTCCCATAGATTGATGACCACAAATTACTTCATCTATTCGGGCTTCAGGGATTTCAACACTTGCATACACACCTTTCCCCGGAGTACTTTCACCTGTAATCCAAGATCCGTCGACGAGTTTCTCCTGCAGATCGACAGTCACAAATTTCTTCGGTTCTTTACTCGAAGTCCACAGATTCCTATCACGTGTCCTCCTCAAATCAACGACTCTAGTCTTGTTTGAGACTTCAACACCTTCTACCAAGACTAGATGGATGGTCCTTGGCACCCTTCTTGATCAACGATCTAGATTCACTTTGGGGCTTCAATGCTTTCACTCTTTTCTTTCCTCCAGAGTATTTCATACTCGAAGTTCTGGATCTGACACCATGTGACCACTCAAATCAATGGTCCTTGTTCACTTCGGGACTTCGGCATTTGGGAGTTTCAACTCCTCTACACTCTCTTTCTCCCAAATCATTTCATCTAGAGTCCACGATCTAACGACGCGTGTCTCTCCTTTGATCGAATGGTTTCTATCCACTTTGACACTTCAGCTCTCCGGGATTCTACGATTTCACTTTCTCCTTACTCGCAAAACTTTCGGAGTACTTTTTCCCGGAGTTATGGATCTTCTGCCACCTGTCCCTCTTAATGATGGACGATCCATCATCTCTTCAGGACTTTAGAGAATCCTCACTTCTATGTGCATGCAGAGGCTTAACACTCATGCACTTTACCCAGATCCAACGGTCTGGAATGATTCCGCTCCCTCCTGGATGGATCTTAGCCAGTGATTTTTGAAACCTTCAGAAATGTCCTCCCTTTGAAGATTTATCTCGCTATCTCTCTTGATATTTATCCCCCCATTCTATCCCTTTAACTCTTTATAGAGTTACTTCGACACTTAGTCAAATTTCGGGTCTATGCACTCCTTGCAACATATTATTATGCAAGAGTTGGGATCTTGCGGACGATTGTGCATGCATTGCAACAGTCACTTTGCACTCCTTGCAAAGGGAAGGTTCACGCTACCTCTTTTGAGCTTCTCAGTCGAAACAGACTCTGTCAACGCACTCCTTGCAAATTGTGTGTACACCTTTCACAACTCAGCGAAGAGATACAATTGGAACTTATGCAAACATATCACAATTTCATATATTTGTAACGAAATTCATTTGTTCATGAAAACAACAATAACAGGGAATTGCAAAAAGTAACAACACCATGCATTGGATAAATTTTTCTCGGTTATATTCATTCAGAAGTAAAATGGCTACAAATATGATCAAACAACAACTAAAAACTCATAAATTTTCTACTAACTCGCAGCAGCCCCAGTTGGGCGTACAAAACCTCTATTTATCTCAGAGGGTCCTTAGGGTTCCCTCGGACTACTCATCTACTCAAAAAAAAAACCCTAACTACTATCCTAGTTCAGTTACATTCAAGACTTGGAGTGAAAACTCCCAGATCACTCATGATCAATCAGCTTCTAAGCACTTGATCTTCTTCTGTTTTCCAATCAGCTCCAGAAAACTCACAGTAACCTCTAGCACTTAATATTTTGAAATGAGTCCAAAGAGTTGAGTTGTCCTGCCATGTGTGCTTGTTGATGATGATACTGCATCATACTCCCCTGGACAAAAATTCATGGAGTCCTATGCATGATCTCTTGCATCGACTTTCCATGTTTCTGGATATCAACTTCATTTTCCCAACTGGCATCTTCTATTGGGTGTCCCTTCCACTTGACCAGATATTCAAAATAGGTCTTCCTCTTGGTATTTTTGCCAATCCTCTAATCAATTATCTTCTCCATCTATGGTTTTTATGCTATAGGCATTTGTTTCTCCCTCTAAATCTTCTCTTGATCTTTTGATCCCTTTGTGTCATCTTCTCGGTAAGGGTATAGGTCTGAAATGTTAAATATGGGTGATATGCTCACATCATCTGGTAGCTCAATCTCATAAGCGTTTGCACCAAACTTCCTTAAGATCTTACATGGCCCTATATTCTTCATCTTTAACTTGTTATATGTTCCCCTCAGGAACCTTTCTTTCCTGATATGTGCCATAACCTAATATTCTACTTCAAATTGAAGTTCCCTGCAATGTTGATCAACCCTACACTTGTGCTCTTGGATAGAACTCTGCAACTATCCTCTGATCTAGCTATGGAGCTTCTACATATCTGCAGAAAAATATTCTTCTCCAACGCTTTTGATATCACTCTGTTCCAAGTCTTTCAACTCAGATACTCCCCTTGGTTGCATTCCATACAATATTTGGAATGGGCTCTTTCCAGTGCTCCTGTTTGGTGCGTCATTGTTTGTAAATTCTGCTTGTGGCGGAATCTGATTCCACTAATTATGATGCTCAGTGACCAAACTCCTCAATAATTTTCCCAAACTTCTGTTTACCACCTCAGTTTGTCCATCTGTTTGAGGGTGATAAGCCGAGTTGAAGGACAAATCTATCCCCAACTTCTTCCACAATGTTCTCCAGAAATGACCAACAAATTTAGTGTCTCCATCTGAGACAATGCTCCTGGGTAGTCCATGAAGTCTCACAGCTTCCTTGAAAATCAAATTTGCAACATGTGTCACATCACTAGTCTTTTGGCATGGGATAAAGTGTGGCATATTTGAAAATATATCCACCGCCACAAATATGGAATCACATCCTCTTTGCGTTCTTGGAATTCCCAACACAAAATCCATGCTTATTGCATCCCAAGGCCTCTCTAGTATTGGAAATGGTTGATACAATCCAGTGTTCTATCTTTTACCCTTTACATGTTGGTAGATTCTACATCTGTTCACAAATTTTATCACTTCTGTTCTCATACCTGGCCAATAGTATGAAATTCTCAACTATGAAAATGTTTTATCATGGCCAAAATGTCCAGCCAACCCTCCACTATGCTTTTCCTTCAAAAGGTTATCCCTCATTGGGAATTTTGGTATGCACAACTGATTTCCCTTGAACAACAATCCCTCTTGAATCATATACTATTTCCACTGGCTCCTGTCTCTCAGCACAGGATTTGCACATGCTTCGTATGCTTCCTTGAAATCTGGATCATCACAATACATATCCTTCAAGTGTTCAAACTCCAAGGTCTTCACCTGAAACTCCTGCAGAAAAAAAAAAATCCCCTGCTTAATGCGTCAACAACTTTGTTAGCATTCCCAACAATATGTTTTGTGAAAAAAGTAAAATTATACATAAACTCAATCCACTTTGCATGCCTCTGATTGAATTTTTCCTATTTGGTTATGAATTGTAAAGCTTGGTTGTCTCTATACAAGACAAAATTCCTATGGAAAAACGTAGTGCCTCCATTTCTTCATGGCTTGAATTATGGCATAAAACGCCTTATCATTTGTGGAGTATTTTCTCTTAGTCTCATTCAACTTCTCACTAAAATAAGAAATAGGCCTATTATCCTAGCTCAAAACTGCTCCAATTGCAACTCCACTTGCATCACATCTCACTTGAAATGTATTTCCAAAATTTGGTAAGACCATAATTGGTCATTCTGTTATTTTCTCCTTCAGTATATTGAAGCTCCTCTCGACCTACTCTGTCCATATAAAAGACTTGTGCCTCTTCTTCACTTATCCATCATTGGTGCACAAATCCCACTGAAATCTATGATGAACTTCCTATAGAAACTTACTAATCTGTGGAAGATTCTTACCTCAAACATACTTCTTGGTGATGGCCATTCTTTGATTTCTTTCACCTTCTCTAGATCCATCTTCGGTTGATTTGAAGAGATCACAAAACCCAAGTAAATTAGCTCTGTCTTCATAAAACATGACTTCTTCAAGCTTATCAACAACTTCTCATGCTGAAGTCTCCTCATCACTAGTGTCAGGTGGCTCAAATGCTCCTATTTAGTCCTTCTAAAGACTAGTATATCATCCATATATACAACCACAAACTTGCTAATGAAAAATTTCAGTATTTCATTCATCAACCTCATAAAAGTACTCGGGGCATTTGTTAAGACAAATGGCATAACAAACCACTCATACAAACCTTCATTTGTCTTAAAGGTTGTCTTCCACTCATCACCTTCTCTCATTCTTATCTGATGATATCCGCTTTTCAAATCTATCTTAGAAAATACATTTTCTCCACTTAAACAGTCCATTAAATCGTCCATTCTTAGTAAAGGGGATCTATACCTGATGGTGATATTGTTAATGGCTCTTGAGTTTGTACACATTCTCCATCCTTCTTTGGGCTCAACATAGTTGTCATCATGCATGGACTGAAGCTCTCTCTGACCAAATATTTTTCTAACAAATCTTGGACTTGGTTATTTACCTCCTCATTCTCTCGAGGTGTCAGTCTGTATGCTGCTTTGTTTGGAAGAATTTCTCCTCGTATCAAATAAATATGATGGTTGATACTTCTTATGGGTGGCAATGAGTTAGGCAACTCATCCACCACTATGTTAGCAAAATTATCCAACAATTCCTAAACTTCTTTAGGTAAATCATCTATTGAAGTACTTGTAAGGATAACTTTGGGTTTCCTCACAATAGCAAACTGCATCTCCAGTCCCTTCTTGACTTCTTTAAGGAGTTCCTTCTCACTCATGAGAAGTATGCTTGTGTTGGATTCCTCTTTCACTTTATTCTCTTCTATTGGAAACAACATGTGTGTCCTACCATTCTTCTCCAAGGTGTATGTATTCTTCCTCCCATCATGAATGACATTCCTGTCAAACTGCATGGTATTCCCAACAAGATATGGCATACATCCATGGGAATTACATCACATAGAATTTCATCTCTATATCTTGCTATCTTAAATTCAACAAGTCATTGTTTAGTAACCATTACCTGGTGTCCTTTCTGCAACCATGAGACTTTGTATGGCTTTCGATGTGCAGTTGTATCTAGCTCCAATTTCTCCACCATCTCTGTTGATACTGTTGGCACAGGGGCAGACCTAGGGTTCAACGCCTCAACAATGCACCAACAAAACCCTAACTACCTGCCCTTTCGACAACACATGTGAAGCAGATGAAGTCTCACCCGGGGTAGAGGCAGGGGGGGTTGCAAGACTCAAGTGTCTACAACCAAGTTGGGATAGAGATCTATGATTACAATACTTAACAGAGCACTTAAACAACAATATGAATTAGTTCTTGAATCTCATTCACATTGCAGATAAAACACTTATTATAGATCAATGTAGTAACCATAAATATCAAGTACTTTCATTCACTTAGCACATAGCATTATCTCAGATCTAGCATTCATTCATATTTAAGAACTAAGAAACAACATCAGATCTATTTATCATACATTATAACAACAACACTAAGTAGATAAACACATAAACAACATCACACAAAGCACATCAAGACATAGGATATACGTGGTTCACCCCGGTGTGGGGCTACACCCACCAACTTCTTCTTCTTCTTTATTATTCTTCAAGCTCCTTACACTCATCTTCTCCTGTGCACAAAGCCACAGAGCCAACTCCACAGAGGATAGGAGATCTGCATGCAGCGCGTTAGATCCTCCTTCCCCAAATAAGGTCAAGGCATAGAGCCAACTCCTTACTATCACAGAGCCTTCTTTACACAATCCGTCTACACAAAGAAACTTTCAGCCTCTTGCACTAAGCCAAAATAATATTCACATAGCCAATCGATCCTTATTGATCTTCTTCTTACATTGCTTGCACTAAGCTTCTACTTAGCACATAGCTACTTACACCACCCTTTACTACATCGCTTAGCTACTTATTTATACATTTACAAAAAGGCCTAAACATGGGTAAACCCATGGGATGACATCCCATAACCTGTTACATAAACCCTAAAACCCTTTGCTTGGTCCACAAGCCCACAAAACAAGCGATATATCATGATCTCGGCTTCGCCTGGGTGCTCCATCTTCGACCAGCCTGTCGAAGTCCCAAAAGTGGACAAACATAACCAGTGTTTCCTCAAAGCTTGGCCAAGGGCCAATAGATACTAAGTTATCGGTGCTCCCACTATCAATTATCACCCTGCATACTCTGTCTTTAGTCTTGCAAGCTGTCCTGAATAAACTATTCCTCTGCACTGGATTTTCAACTTCTACCTCTGGTTTTAAGAGAACCTTTCTCAACATCAGGGATATTCCATCCTCTGCTCCTTCTACTTCAACATTCCTTCTCCATTCTTCTGAAATGTGAACTTCACCTCCTCCTTATTTATTTTTCTCAGGACATTCCCAAGACATGTGTCCTGTCTTTCCACATGCATAACACCTTACTTCTCTTTCTCTGCTCCTTCCTCTTCCTTTAGAAGAACTTATTCCACCACCTTGTCTTCCTTGGGAACTTCCTCCTCTTTCTGAGTGACTGTGTGGTTTCTCAGTATCATCCTTGGATTTATGTGCCTTGTCATGGGAAAATCCCTTTCCTTTGTTTGGGGCTGGGCTCCTACCTCTTCCTCATTGGTTTTGTTTTCTGGCCAACTTCTCCTCTACCTTCAGTGAAAACTGATAAGAATCCTCCACTATCCTCACTGACATCATGTTGATCTCATCCTGGATTTAATACCTCATGCCATTTATATACTTGGAAAATGTTTCTTCATCATTATCTCTTTGTCCAGTTCTGATGTTCAGCTTGTATAACTCCTATGTGTACACTTTAACTGTCATACCCTTCTATCTCAGGTTCTGCAGCTTCCTGAATAGATTGATCTGATAATATTTGGGAATGAATTTAAACTTCAGCTTGGCTACCATTGTGTCCCAATCATTTATCTTCTGTTTTCCCTTGCTTCTCATCTCATCCTTTAGTTCATCCCACCACAGTGCTGCATGTCCTTTTAGCCTGGTGACAACATGTCTCACCCTTTTCTCCTCATCGCCATCTTCAAGTAGAAATATTTGTCCATGGATCTTATCCAATCCAGCAACTCTTCAACATCCAAATTGCCTTCGTACATTGGGACCTCTATCTTGGCTCTAGCTCCCAATTTAACAACTGCTCTCAACAAGCATTCTTCGGCAACATTTTACCCTGCAGCTTATTCAACTTCTACTTCTTCACTCTCTACATCGTTGATGTCTCCAACATCAAGTGCCCTCCTCTGTGCTACCTCCATTGCCTCTAATATTGCAAGAAGCTCTCACATTTCTCTTTCTACAACACAATTGGCTAAAGGTGGCTCCACTCGTCTCCTAAGTGGAATTGTGCTAATTGTCTCTCACACACAGAGTACACCTTCGAGCTCCCTTGTCTCCTCTCCTTTTCCTGTTGTCTACAAGAAAAAATTCAGCTCTGATACCACTTGATGCAGACCCCCCTTCTCTCCTAAGTGTTGCTAGACCTCCCGGTCTAGGATTGTTCAAAATCCTGGAGTCAGATCGACTCTTTGGGCCTTTATTAGACCCAAATCCATCTACATAGGTCCCCTTTCCTCTTCGTGTAGGTTATTTCAAACCCACGAGCTCTTTCCTATCCTCTTCGAAGAATTCAATTAACAGTCGCTAGCCCCCCTTGCTAGGTCCTTTCCTTCATATGACCTCGGTTATGACCTCACGTAACGCGTGATTGTGGAGCAACCAAAATTGGTTTAATACCACACCACTTTTCTCCTCACAATTCACTATCATTCAAGGCATATCCCTTTTTCAATATTGTGGTTTCAATTGCGGCCCGCTCTAAGAAAAATAAATCTCGATCACCTCTTGGCCCAACAATCAAGATTGACCGTTGATCTTGTGATCTCAGTCGTACCTATTGATCAATGGTTGAGATCTGTCTCATTCTCTTCGGATCATTCCCTCTTATATCTTCGTTATCTATTGACGTGTGGCCCTTTCAAATCAATGGTGGCGATCTGCTTCGCTACTCCCAGCTTCGGTGATTTCAATTCTCAACCTTCACACTTTCCCAGAATGCTTTTATCTAGAGTTTGTGATCTATTGATGTGTGTTTCCCACAGATTGACGACCACAAATTACTTCGGCTATTCGGGCTTCAGGGATTTCAACTCCTATGTACTCACCTTTCCCCGGAGTACCTTCACCCGGAATCCAAGATCTGTCGACGTGTGTCTCTTGCAGATCAATAGTCACAAATTTATTTGGTTCTTTACCCAAAGTCCACAGATTCATGTCACATGTCCTCCTCAAATCAACGGCTCTATTCTTCTTCGAGACTTCAACACCTTCTACCAAGACCAGATCAATGGTCCTTGGCACCCTTCTCTATCAATGATCAAGATTCACTTCGGGGCTTCGGTGATTTCACTCTCTACTATCCTCTGGAGTATTTCGTACCCGAAATTCTAGATCTGACGCCATGCAACCACCTCAAATCAATGATCCTCGTTCACTTTGAGACTTTGGCCTTCGGGAGTTTCAACTCCTCTACACTCGCTTTCTCCTAGAGAATTTCACCTGGATTCCATGATCTAACGATGCATGTATCCCCTTTGATTGAATGGTTTCTATCCACTTCGACACTTTGACTCTCCAGGCTTCAACAATTTCACTTTCTCCTTACTCATAAAAACTTCCGAAGTACTTTCGCCTGGAGTTATGGATCTTCTGCCACCTACCCCTCTTGACGATAGATGGTCCCTGGTATCTTTTGGACTTCGACGAATCCTCACTTCTATGTGCATGCAGAGGCTTAATGCTCGTGCACTTTACCCAGATCCAATGGTCTAGAATGATCCTGCTCCCTCTTGGATGGATCTTATCTGGTGATTTGTGAAACCTTTAGAACTGTCCTCCCTTTGAATATTTCTCCCATTATCTCTCTTGAGATTTCTCCCCCCCTTCTGTCCCTTTAACTCTTTACAGAGTTACTTTGACACTTATTCAAATTTCAGGTCTATTCACTCCTTGCAACAGATTTTTATGCAAGAGTTGGGCTCTTGTAGATGACTGTGCACGCCTTGCATGTTGAAATTACTAAGACAACTGA
>SNQJ01S0165105.1:0-21130 GCA_010110895.2 Picea sitchensis | reverse complement strand
TAAATAATGAGCATCAGTCACACATAAGATATACACAGAGACAGATTTTCACGAGGAAACCCATAAAGGGAGAAAACCTCTTCTTCTTCGAAATGATAGGCAGTATTTTAAGTTCTTTACATCATCTATAATTGAGCACCAAATCAATGTGAGGCTACTACCTCTGTTTTTACAAGCTCCAACGTGTTTGAGAGCACCAACTCTTTGGTTTCTCTAGCACCCACTAGAAGGAAACACCAACTCCCTAAGTGTTCTAGCACCGACTGGATGGAAGCACCTACTTCCACTTATAAAAGCACCAACTTGTTTGAGAGCACCAACTCTCTGTTTTCTCTAGCACCCACTAGAAGGAAGCACCAACTCCTTGAGTGTTCTAGCACCAACTGGATGGAAGCACCAACTTCCATTCACATAGGCTCCAACATGTCTAACAGAGAACACTTGTTCTCCCTTGCACCACCTTGCCACCCTAGTTTCTTTGGCTACAACCAGATGGAAGCTACAAATCCCTGTTTTCAAGAACCCACTTGAACCTCTGAGGACAATAGTCCTCCCTAGCACCTCCCGACCACCCTGAAATATAAAACTTTGCTTTCTATGAATTTATTACAGTGATTCAATAGTTTTCATTTGCTTACCAAGCTTATCACTGTTGAGCTATGCCACTCTGCTCTACCTGCATCAGTGTCTCCCTTCTTGCATCCTCTTCAGCTTTCTGATCTTATCCTCTGTCTCAGCATGCACACCTCGAATTTATCTTCTTCTCACAGATATGCATCTTTAATATGTGCACTTTCTGCTCTCTTCCACTATTCTATTATATTCAACTTCTGTTCCTCATCTCTGTGTTTTCTTTCCACTGCACATATTGTAATTTTACCTTTCTACAGTTCAATTCATTTTCACTCAGCACAGCCGCCCGTGCACAATCACAACGTGTTTCTTTTATACACTTCCTCTTCGGTTACACCTCGAATCTTCTTGGGCAAAAACACCTTAGCAACTGAATCACTAACTGTCCAAGAACCATGATTCAGTTCTACTAATTGAATCATAACTAACATTTAATCATGAAGATCAACAACAACCCTTCGATCAGATGCCTAAATAACCAACACCGTTGGATTAAATCCATAGGGTCTTGCATTTATTTCGCCATTTCGCATTTTGGCATTTCGGCATTCTTGTGGTGAAGAGTCTCAACTCTTCATGTTACGATCACTGAAAAGGAGCTTAGCTTGGTGTTATCTCCTCCCTCTCACATGACCACTGATGGTGACCACAACCTACACCAAAAGGTGTTTTTCGCATTTCGACATTTTGGCATTTCGACATTCCTATGGTGAAGTGTTTCGACACTCCAACTCTTGGTATCTGAAACCTGCACCAAAAGGTGTTTTTCGCATTTCGGCATTCCTGTGGTCAAGTGTTTCGACACTTCCAACGCCTAGTATCCAAAACTTGCACCAAAAGGTGTTTTTCGCATTTTGGCATTCCGACATTTCGACATTCCTGTGGTGAAGTGTTTTGACACTTCCAACTCTCGGTATTCGAAACATTGCACCAAAAGGTGTTTTTCGCATTTTGGCATTCCTGTGGTGAAGTGTTTTGACACTCCAACTCCCGGTATCCAAAACCTGCACCAAAAGGTGTTTTTGCATTTCGACATTCCGGCATTTCGACATTCCTGTGGTGAAGTGTTTCGACACTTCCAACTCTCTGTATCCGAAACTTGCACCAAAAGGTGTTTTTCACATTTTGGCATTCCGACATTTCGACATTCCTATGGTGAAGTGTTTCAACACTTCCAACTCCCGGTATCCGAAACTTTGCACCAAAAGGTGTTTTTTGAATTTCGGCATTCCGACATTTCGACATTCCCGTGGTGAAGTGTTTCGACACTTCTAACTCCCGGTATCCGAAACTTCGAAATGGAGTCAGATCAACGGTCCAGTATTTCAGCGTTTCACATTTTGGCGTTTCAGCATTTCTATGATGAAGTGTTTCAACACTTCCAACTCCTGATATCCAAAACTTCGAAATGGAGTTTAGCTTTTTATCTTGCCATGCGATCATCATTGTGCTATTGGTCGTGATCTTTGCCATCAATGAAAAACATGCATACTCTACCTCTGTGTGAAAACATGCCAACCTTGCAGCAGTCACTTTGCACTCCTTGGAAGGGGAAATTTCACGCTACCTCTTCTGAGCTTCTGAGTCGAAACAAACTCTGTCAACGCACTCCTTGCAGAATGTGTGCACACCTTGCATGACTCAACGGAGAGATACAATTGGAACTTATGAAAACATCTCACAATTTCATATATTCGTAACGAAATTAATTCGTTCATGAAAACAAAAATAACGTGGAATTGCAAACAGTAACAACACCATGCATTGGATCAATTTTTCTCTGTTATATTCATTCCGAAGAAAAATGGCTACAACTATGATCAAAAAACAACTAAAAACTCAAAAATTTCCTACTAACTCGCAACAACCCCAGTTGGGCATACAAAACCTCTATTTATCTCAGAGGGTCCTTAGGGTTCCCCCCGACTACTCATCTACTCGAAAAACAAACCCTAACTTCTATCCTAGTTCAGTTACATTCAAGACTCAGAGCGGAAACTCCCATATCACTCTTGATCATTCAGCTTCCAAGTGCTTGATCTTCTTACATTTTCCAATCAACTCTAGAAAACTTGCAGTAACCTCCAATGCTTAAGATTTCGAAATGATTCCAAAGCATTGAGTTATCCAACCATGCATGCTTGTTGATGATGCTCTTGCATCATTTCCTCACCTGATGGGGGAAATCAACACAATGGAGACCATTGCTTCCTAAGGGGAGATGATTGATCCAGGTGGATATTGGTGGCCACCCACCTATTCCAACCAGTTCCTCATGTCTATTTTTTTTAGCATGTCCTTCGTTACTACTTTATAATTGTGATTTATACACTTCTCAGGTTGTATGAAGCCACACACATTATCCAGGTGGATACATGTGGCCTCTCACCTAGTCCAACTGGATTATTTTGTATGGTTTCATGTCAACACATCTTGTTGTACTTTATGGTATATTTTGGGGCCCTAAACATTGTTTTCTTAGCTCACCACAGATAGATTGTAAACAAAGTTAGATTCTAACAAGGAAATGTGTAGTTCTCTGAAATACCTTTCCAACGGGCTATTACATGCCCAAAAAAGAGGTTGTATTCAAAATTTACGACCCTAGGAAGTTGAGGTACCAAATTACACCAACTTACCCATAGGGCCCACATGAATTTTGGAATTTCACCTTCTAGGGTTAGGATTTTAGATGTATAGTATTTTGGCATTCATGAGTAATATGAAAAGGGCCTCTAGAGCCTCATTGTAATCCATTCTGCTCAGACGGATGTGCGTAGCAGCCACATCCATTCCCAGAGATAGCTACCACCATTCGAGCAAGTTTCAGTTCTGCATTTTTATAGTTTCATCCTATTTCATTATTTAATAGAAGATATTGTTCACTGGATGTTTGTGTTATTCTTCCTATCTCTATGTTTATTGTATTCAGTTTGTTAATTAGTTCATTTTTCTCCTAAATTTGGATCACCATTAAAGTTTGTTCCTTCAACTCCCAAATGGAGATCCATTCCTCTAACTTCATCCTCCAGACTATAAGCATCCTGTGCCTCCTCCATTTTCCTGCACTATGTAACAATTCAGTTCGGTTCTGACAATTGCTAACCTTGCAAAATGTGCATTCAACCAAATTTTTTCATGATATTAGTCTTTAATAATTTTCTAGAGTAACTTAAACAATCTTATTCAAAAAACGAATATCAGACTCCATTTTCTGTGGGTCTTTGGTCGATCAAGAATCCCCACGAATCTATCTTTGAGCCCTGTTTTGTTCTACAATTCACTTTTGGGTGGTATCCCCTTTTCCTTCAACCCTTAATTCCCATGTGACCATGGTTGTGACCAAGTGATAACAGTTGGGCACTTATCCGAAGCCTTGAAACTTCGAGACTCCGGAGCTTCATAGGTTTCCCCTTTTCTCACATCAAAACAAATATCCTGTAGTGTCGCATTGGTGAACTTGCAAAGTTGGGTGGATCAACATTCCTCGTATCCCCAACATCCAACAACTGATAATTTCTATGGAACTTCGGGCTTCGTGAGCTCCGGGTTGTCCATACTCTCAATCCTTTCAGAGTGCCAAGTCTCCAGACTGCTGTAGCTGTTTCCAAGTACAAAGTCATATGACACCTGGCATGCCTAGGGGAGATCCACGTCACACAAGTGACGTCATCATTCCACGTCACATTTGATGCTTTGGGACTTCCTGGCTCCGGGACTTCAGAGCTTCGGGGTTCCAGGACTTTGGAGGATTTCACATCTGCAAAACCAAAAACTCCCAAACCGTGAATCTATGAATACTTCCATGTCACCCCCGGTGACTTCATCACGTCATGTCACTTCGATGCTATGGGACTTCATGGATTTCTTCCTCCCACTCAATCATGAACCATTTCTTCCAGAATGCCAAGTATCCAGACCTTGGAATCAGACACCACGCATCCCCTGTGAACAACGGTGGAGATTAACTCGGGCCTTTGGGAGTTCTCTACTCAATGATAACTGTAACACCTTTCCCATGAACTTCATGATCTGGTGCCACGTGTCTACTGGGGTCAATTTATCGTGGGACTAGTCTAGTTAAATTCTTCGCCAAGGTTTTAACTACTTTATGTATTCATAAGGGCCCCACTACCCATGTTCGAGAGGAGTGCCACATGGTGAAATACTAGAAGCAGACACATGGACCTATATGACGGGTGACAAGTGTCACGTTCTAACTGGAATTTCTATCTTCCAAAGGTTCTTAACTCACTGACACATGGTACACATCCCATGTGTCCATGTCATCCCTGGTGAAGTCAGCAGGCCACATCACTTCGGGACTTTAGGATTCGAAGGATTTTACACTTGCACACTCTAATTCTCTCGAATGCCAAACTCTCAAACAAGTTGATCTGCCGACACGTGTCCCTTTTGATGAATGGTCTGGATTAACTCCAGACTTTGGGACTTCAATATTGTTCTCCTTAGCACACTTTGTTTATTCTGAATGTCGAATTCCCTAACAAGACAATCTACCGACACGTGTCCCTTTTGATGAACGGTCTGGATTTACTCCAGACTTCAAGGGTTTTCTCCTTAGCACACTTTGTTTCTCCCAAATGATGAATTCCCTAATAAGCCAATCTGTCGAGATGTGTCCCTTTTGATGAATGGTCCATATTAACTCTGAACTTCGGGACTTCGGGAGTTTTCACTCTATCACACCTTGTTTCTCCTGAATGCCAAATTTCGAATGGGTGTGAGATATACGGCTCGCAACCACCTGCACATAGATCTAACAGCTGAGATATTTTTTTCACTGTTGTGCCTTACATTCTGCTCTTGGCTTGATCTAATGGTTTTGATCTATCTTCACCCAAAACCAATGGTCAAGCACTTCTCCCCAGATCTACGGTGTATATCCACTACAAGACTTTGGAACTTCGGGCTTCAGCCCCTTTTTCTCTATAACACATAGCTTCACCGAAGTCACGAAGTATGAAGGACTTGGAGGTTAAATATCATGCACCTTTTTCCATATTTGACGGATGGAAAAAGTTGGCCTTTCCCCAGTGCAAATATTACGCCCTAAATTCTAACCTTGCAGCCCAACACAACGGTTGTTGTGGCTTATTTCTTTGTTGCCATTCCATAAACCGTTATACCTCCTGAGCTTCATAACACAACCAAGGTATTCTCTTGGCACCCAGGGATGCTCTTGAATCATATTTTGTCCATTTTGACAACAATTTCTTTCCGAAACTTTTTCTTCAACTTCCACTAACATGGCTCACCCAGGCTCAGTGTCGAAACCATGGCTCTGATACCATTCTGTAACATTGCCAACCACCAATAGGCTAGGCATCATCACTGAGTAAACATATTTTTTCTATGATACCATTTTGTAACATCCCCGACCTCTTGGGCCGGTCCATGCTACTCCATATAATGCTCTGATACCATCTTGTAACATCCCCAACCACCAACAGGATGAAAATACGCTACCTCAGACACATGCGGTCTCAAGCTCTGTTATAGGTAATTAAAATTGTCCATGCGCAGACATAGACCTGCTGGGCAATGACAGACAAAGCTCTTTGCAGAATAAATCACATATAAACTTAACAACAAAAAATAGAGATAACATGAAAAAATACATGTAACGAAACACATGATATTATTACAAGAATCAAAGATATGCACTAAAATTACATCATTTAACCATTAAGCATAGAAATGATACTTGTCTCTTAATTGGAGTACACCAACTACGTGTAGACCTTCCACGAACCTCCCAGCCTTACACCACGTTGCTCATCACTCTCAGCAGTGGGTCACCCTCAAGCTGGGACTAAACTCCATCAGGCAAGGGATTCCTAGGCTAGGAAGGGACAACATGAACTTTCATAGTACAACATGAAGGATTCCTCCAAGGAGCCACTTACGCCCACAACTCACAAACTCTCATTTCTCACATGCATGTCCCACCCTAGGAGTGTATACCTTCACTGTCACACATTCCATCGACTGCTACACTTCCCTTTCTGGGGCTTCAACAACAGGTCGGGTTATGAATTCTCAGAGATATGTATCTTTTATTAGACTCCCTCCAAGAGAACTCACTTCCTCAACACACCCTCTCATCTGGAGAGAGTTTCTCATAGGGATGACAACCTACTTCTTCTATCCAGAGGCCTGATAACCCGCTTCTTCACTCCCTCTCCTCAACACACGAACATGGTGATGGCAGTGAAAAAAACTGGACATGGGCAATGATACTGATAGGAAAATATGCAGGCAAACCCCAGGGTACAGGTGCAATGAGTGTATCAATTCGGCTTGTTGTAGAGGTTTAGGGTGTTTCAGGAATTCCACAATGGCGTTCCAGGGTTACTGTGTGCTTGATGGGTCCGCTCATGCCTTAGGGTAATGGATGGCCAACATGGTCAGAATGGTCAGAGAAAAATGTTGAGAATCCTCAGAATGGTGAGAATCATCCCCTCGTATAAATATGCATGCATTTTGGATGACACTTGGCTCTCCATGAGCATTTTCCCCCCCACTTGGAACTCACTCCTCTCCCTAAAGGAACTTAGGATAAATTAATATCCTATTTACAAATTTTAGAATAATAATTATATATTATTCTTTTAGGCCCTTAAGCTTAACCCTTTTTCCTCAATCTATTAGCCTCCTCCCTTGCCCAACCTAATGGTGCTTAGTCCCCCAAAACATTTTCTTCATGGTCGGTCTACACGCAACGATGTTGTTATATTAATAATATGAATATTTACATGCACAGAACAAGCTCATTGCCTTTAACATCTAGGCTCTCTGGCCTAATAAATTAAACCTACCAGCTTATAAATACTTGGCTCACCAGCCTACAAAACATGTTACATTCATAATTACAACTGGGGCTCGTCCTTGGGGTATTACACCAATGCTACCCTATCCTACTCGAAAAAAACAATTTTTTCAAGTATATGAGTATTTCCAGTGCAACCATTTACGGAACAGGATCACTATTGCACCCATATCCAGATCTGGAAAATATGCCTCAAAAAACACTAAGATATGAGAGGCCATCTGTTCACATGGATTGAGTGCCAATAATTGTTAAATAATGGAGTGTTGGCGCTCAATGACTATCTTGAACCAAGATTCAATGTAGTCTTTATTTCCCAAGCTTCCCAGTTCAATATCTTCCATTACCATGCCATGCAGGTCTTTTGAGATGTACTCCTCATACATAGAATCTGGTGACAGGCATGCAAGAAACTCTTCAATTTCAGGTTCCAACATTTTAACTTCATCAACTAATGTCCATGATTCTTGTGCCTCTTTCTGGATTCGTTCATGGGTTCACTTCTCTTCTTGAAAACAATTTTCTCTTTAGTTATGGTTTTGATATTGGAACAAGGATTGAAGAAATTCCTTGTAGTGATGATCCCTTCTTTGCTCAACAGATCCTTGAACATATTTAAGTTATTTTGTTGGTCAAGAGGCTATGCTCATAAATGGATTAGTAGATGGGGGTTTTTACAAAAAAAAAAAAGACTTCCCCACCTTTAAAAGAATAAATGAAATAAAAAACAAACACACCACACCAAAAAAATATAAAGAATAATATGATCATGTACTTGAATTCCCTCACACTACTAAGACCCTAATGTCACCAGGTTGTTTGTTGACATGAGGTAGTTTTTATTTCCAATAATAATAAAAAAACTTGTGTAAAAGGAAACACACTTACAATGCCAACATGACGAGGGATCGAAGATACCCACTAAAATGGACGCGTCAGACTAGAACCCTTTCAGAAATCCTGAATTGAGGGTGCCTTTCTGTCTTACCATTTCTCCTCCTCCAAGTCGTAAATGTTGGCGCAACAAACAAAATGCAAACAAGAATTTTATAGCATAAAATTAAAATCAAGCAAACAACATAAATCTGAAAAATTTCAAGAGTAATTCCTTTAGTGCCTCATCGACAATGACACCAAAATGTTGGGATTATCTAGTGGTGTAGATTCCTCAACATTTATTATCAATCCGGATAAGTAAACTTATGAGACACAATGAAAATATATGCAGAACTAGTCTTGAAATTGCCTATGAAATCCTACTAAAAACCAAAGTAGTAAAATGCCAGACTCACAGACATAAATGGTTCTCTTGGCCATTACCACTTAGAATTATTGTCAATGGTAGGGACTTAGATTACAAGTAAATCATTCACTCTGAAAGTGTGCCAACTTGAAAATGCACTTTGTTTATTTAACCAAGCTTCAATACCAAAAATGGTTATCTCAAAGTGTGAGTTAAAATATTGAATGAAAATAAACTAACCAATAAAGAAATGTGCAAAAAAAAAAATATTACAGACATGATCCAACCCTATGTACATTTTGTGGTAATTGTTTGTATGGCACATTAGATGAAATATTGTTCAATTATGTTGAGTATATTTAACATATATATCTGGAAAAATTACTATTTACCATACTCAGAGTGATTGTTGCATGTAAATTTCTTTAAAGGAAAAATCTTAACCTACAAGAAATTGTGACAACAAATGTGAATCTACAGGAAATGAATGCAAGTAATGAAAAATTCTTCTAAAACAACTATGAAAGTACAACACATACTAGGGGGGCCTCTTTGAATGTGTTGTTAAGGAAAAATCAATTTGTCGAAGAAATCTTAGCTCATAACATTGTTCAGAACTCCATTGTATTTAGTTAATTGCTTTTGAATTGGCAGTTACAATTTGTTTGCAGCCATGTTCTTTGACAATATTGTTTGTATGGCACATTAGATGAAATATTGTTCAATTATGTTGAGTATATTTAACATATATATCTGGAAAAATTACTATTTACCATACTCAGAGTGATTGTTGCATGTAAATTTCTTTAAAGGAAAAATCTTAACCTACAAGAAATTGTGACAACAAATGTGAATCTACATGAAATGAATGCAAGTAATGAAAATACTTCTAAATCATTTATGAAAGTACAACACATACTAGGGGGGCCTCTTGGAATGTTTTGTTAAGGAAAACTCAAACTGTAGAAGAAATCTTATCTCATAAAATTGTTCAGAACTCCATTGTATTTAGTTAATTGCTTTTGAATTGGCAGTTACAATTTGTTTGCAGCCATGTTCTTTGACAATAAAAATATATATGGAACATCCAATGCATATTCTTAGATTGTTTATATATGAGAAATTACATCTAATATAATTTTTATATTTATGACTTCATCTATGGATCTTAAAAACCAATTTCATTCCTTGTCTGGGAACAACCCTTAATACGTGGTTTTGAAAATCCGTCGTTACAAGAAATATAGAAAAAACTGTAATAGAAATATTCTTGTGTTTCTCTCAATATGTCGTTTCTAGGAAATATATCAATGATTCATCTAATAGGGCACGTTCTGGACAAAACCCATGTTTTTCATTTTTGAGATTCACCATTATATTCTAAAAAATAAACTACGAATATCACTACCCAAAAATTATGGATTACACTATGTTTTCAAAAACGAATTACATGAAAAATAACTCAGATCTCCATTATAGCATTTGACATGGATTTTCCTTGATCTTATAGAATGGGTCCTTTATTTTCTAATCAGATGATCCTCGTTCCTCGCTTCGAGCATCGAATCTCCAATTCTATGAGTGAACTGTGGATTTCCTGTAACAACTTCCTGCGGATTTCCTGTAATAACTGCCTGTGGATTTCTTGTAATAACCACCTGTTTAATTTGACTATCATTGACCTTTGGGTGTTGAATGTCCAGGGGATGAAAATATAGATAAATCACCATATCCTGGTATTGGTGAAGTACCTCCAAGTGTAAAATATTCCTTAGAATGAGTGGAGATATGCCAACTTGTAATTCATGTAATAACTATTATAGAAACTTTTTTCACACTCCATGCATCTTGCTCTAATGGCCTTCCATTTCCCTCTACGGACCTAATTTTCCCTTTTTTCTATCACTCTAGAGATTAAAATACTCATATTTTGTCCATGTACATCACCTCCCATTTATATATCTCACGTACGTACACAGGATGCTCCATTATAGCCCGCGTACATTAGATTTGGTACACAAAAAAATAAAATTGCATCGAGTTTCCATGGCATGTCACAAGATCCATGATCCTTGACCTTCCATATACTAGAAATTCTCAGATTAGACCTTTAAATTCCATTTGGAGGCTATAAATTGAGTTGTATACAAGCCTTGAAGACATTGAATTCATCATAGAGAACAAAGACACTATGGAGTGTTATAACCCTAAAATTGCACCAGACATGCATACCTGGCATCAGGCCATCTTAATTCCTATCTTTGGCAAGCCATCATTTGAACAGCTCTTCTAAAAACCATATTTTTGAAGATGTACGCGCCCTGCACCACTACTTCCCGCATACACACGCTTGTTGCACCATTACATCCCGCGTATACTCACAAAAAGTGCAAAAAATAAAAAATTGCAAAGGGATACGGGTTTTGGGGCAGTTACCTAACCATTTGACTGCCCATAGGTCGTCACCCAACCGAATAACTATCTTTTTGGCCTATAAAAGAATGTGTTGGGGTCCCATTCCAAGGGGAAGCACGAGAGCAAATAAAATCTACCCATTTCAATATTCCCCCTTTGCCCCAATATTTTGCAACCACATTGTGAGTTTGAGCCAGAATTCATTTTTCAGCCCTTCTTCCTCCATTGCAAACCCTTGCCATTTCCCTAGAGAGATCTGAAGAGGAGAAGGATATGTGGAAGTAGTTGGTGCATGGTGAAGAGGATCCCAGGACCGAGTTCAAGGAGTAGTTGTTGGTCTCATATTGTAAGCGACTTTGTGAGATTAATATAAAGAAATACTTTTTCTGCCCCGCCAAATGATGTCTTCAATCTTCATGATTTATTTGTGTTTTTGTTATGATATCTAACCCACTAATCCATATATAGAATGCATGCTTGTAGTTTCTTGTTTTTATTTTGGTGTATGCAGGTTGGCCTTGGGAGGAGATTTGTAGTCGAGAAACAACTGAGTGCAAAGGGATCGACACGGGACACAGAGTTTAAGGTAAGCTTACAAGATCCCTAGACTTTGTCTTTTATGTATGATTGTGGGGTAATGTCGGGATAGTTGTTAAAAGTAGGAGACTTTGGATGGTTAGCTCTACCTGCACTTCATAACCCTAGTGCAGTCCGTAGGGGGTTTCCTGTTACATTCAAAATTGGAAACCGTACTGGGGAAGCATCTAGGGTTTTTTAGGGGATATTCTTTTGGGTATTTTTAATTGGTTTAAATTCTTTTTTTGAGTTTATGTAAGTGTCTGAGTCTTTAAGGGATTCTGGTCTTCCATACCAGTATTCCCTGCCTTGACATCTTGATTGTTGTTTTCTTTTTTGAAAGTTACAGAGGTGTACACGACCTGTAGTGGGTCTACATGCGTACATAGTTCCCTACCTTTAGACAACCCGCGTACATACGCAGGCTGCTGAAGTGTCAGTAGCATGCCTGTGTTGAGAAAATATTTTTTAAAAGAAGATGCAACCATCCTCGTCCCTGTTAGAGGTCGTACTTCTCAGGGGTTTTCTTGATCTAGTCTTGGTCTTTGTTATAGCGGTTTGTAGCCTAGGTCTGATCTCAACATAGATTTTTCTTATCAAAGGTTTCTTGTGCTTTCTTTATTAGGATTTTTGGATGAGTTTGTGAGTCTATTATGATTTGCCTTTTTGGTATTGTCAGTGACTCCCTACGATCCGTAGTGGGCCATAAGTCATTTCTTGGTCTTGTCTTGTCTTCATTTTTACCTTTTTTGCTTTAGAAAAAAAGAAAAAAAATCATTTTCATGTTTCTTGTTTTGAAGCATAAAATAATAAAAAAACGTTTTTCATTTATTTGTTTGGTAAAATTAGTTTAGGTTAGTTTCTTTATTTATCAAGGAAAAAGAAAGTTTTGTTAATTTCTTTATTTGAATACTTAGAAAATTAAGTAGCTCGTAGTTGAGAAAAGTCTTGTTTTAGGTTTTTCTTTTCAAAGATCTAAGAAAAATAGTTACGAAAAGTTTGGTGAAAGAGTTTAATTTGACAAATCTTTATTTGTGAAGAAGAATTAGTTTGTTTTTAGCTTCATCTTATGTTCTTCTCTTTCGTCTCTTAAAGAAAAACATTGGTTTCACTTTAGTTCCCTTTGACTTAAGACAACCACTAAAATTAATGCTTAATTAAAAGTTATTAGACTTTGTGTTTGTAGGGTCCATCAATTTAGTCTAGGCTAGAGCCTTGATTTAGGATTGGAGAGGAAACTCTTCAAGGCTACAAAAAAAAACATAAGAGTCTGTGCTAGGGAATGCTTGAAATTCTAGTAACCGTGAAAGCTATCTAGGACCCCCCTCTAACACAAGGGCTAAACACGAGGTTGCGTGCGAAAAGGTAGCAGAGATAACCCCTCCAAAGCTGAACGAAGCGTAGTGGGGAACACATATAGAGGGCTTATCTTTGGATTTCATTGATCGCATTTTCCACGGAGCTTCGTGGGTCTCGAATACATTCGAGATCCTCAGTTGTCTTTCAGAACACTTTCTTTCGATACCCTTGATAGGTTTCTAGCTTGATACCTTTCTCATTGCAGTTCGCCCGACTGTCGACTATACTCACCTGGTGACTGTTCGTGCGCTGGCAACCTAGTTGCCTTTATCTTAGTGACTTACACAAGTGACTTTTGGGGTATACCGCGGTACCTAGGGAAGACATCAAGCCACTCTTTGCAGAGTATACCTAGAGGGTGCTTCCGTATTCGAGTTGCACTTGCACCGGTAAGTTGCTCTAGTGTTGGCTAGTGTAATTGTTCTTCCAACTTGCTAGTGATCTGCTTGTCTTATCTCATAGGAGATTTTTCTAGTGTGTGATGGTCTTTAATGTTAATAGAAAGTCCTAGTGTGTCATTGATATTCTCACAATGTGGAGGATCAGGAGATCCGTCGATCGCGAAGGCTTCTTGGCCTACCATTGATTGATCTGGAGCCACTCCCGCCACCACTAAGGTGAATACTAGACTAGCAAGGGTATTTTGAGGCGACCAGGCCACAGGAAATTGTGCCTGACCCACCTCCAAGAGGAGAACATTTGATTCTAGAGGAACCAACCATTTTTTAGCTTGGAGCGGAAGCTCTTGGTCCATATAACCCTTCGATCACCGATCTATCGGTGCCCATCATCATATAGCTTCAACTTTACAAGCGTCAGGTAGTGTCACAGGCAGTGATGGAGACAAATGATGCTACTTCTTTGGGGAATCCTCATACTCCTTCAACGACTATCACTACAGGGGGTTTTCTTCTTCCTAACCAACTGTCACCAGTCCAAACCACCATGATCTCAACCGCCTCTACCTCGGGCAATGGTCTGATTCTGTTTCTGGCGGCGATCACTGCTCCTTTCACCCAGAGTGTGATAGGCCCTCTATTCTCCTACGAGATACCTAGCTTCGATATGAACTCTATCCTTTCCTAATACACTCTACAGACTTTAGGTCTGGGGGCAGGGAGCTCGAACGATCCTCTCCAAGGATCCAAGGGGGGCACTTCAGCTCCCTGTAACGCTTTCCCTTACGGAGGCAGTCATATACCTCCTTCATCCCCTTCGCTTGATAGTGCTCACCAACACTCTGTTGGGCCGAACGTAAACTATAGTTCATTTGGAGAAGGTAGTCAAGGACTTCCTTATTATAGCATGTCGGTAGGTTCGACACTGTTCCCTTTGTTTGACATGTTTGGTAACAACACATTCTTGTTAGTTGCCATCTCGACCGAGGGAAAACCTGGTTATGGACAACAAAATCCTATGCAGGGTACTATTCCTCCACAGGGGGAAAACTCAGGAATTCCTTCCTCATAAGGACCTTGGAATATGTGGTAGGGATCATTTCCCTCATAAGGTTTTTCGATAGAGGGCAACCCCTTCCATAGCCAATGGAACACCAGGCAAGACTCAGGACCTATGTCCATCATATCGACAAGGGGAAACCCTTCCAAAAATCCTTGGAATACAACACAATCCCAACCTTCTACATCTTATTACAGGAGTCAACCAATGATGTCTCATCAAGCGCAAAACCCGTACGCTGGTCACGACCATGGTTATTAACAGAACCTTGGAAAAAAACCTAACCTTTCCTGGAAACCTGGTGCCAACCAAACTCTAGGATCATTTTTCCCTGGTTATAATCGACAACCCAAATTACCGTTTCTGACAACTTTGCACTTGCCAGACTTGACGAGTTTATTAAATGACCCCATCACTCACGATCCATGTTGGCCTCCTATTCCAACCAAGTTTCCTTCGGACATTCCAAAGTTCGAAGCTAAGCCTAATGAATATCCAGACGATCATGTGACTACCTTCCATTTATGGTGCTTGTCCAACTCATTGAGAGATGACTCTGTCTAGTTGCGTTTGTTTCAATGCACTCTCATCGAGAGTGCTACGAAATGGTACATTGAGCTCGACTGCTCAATATACTCTACCTTTGGCGAATTGGAAATGGTTATCTTAAACCATTTTCAATTACTTGTGAGATATGACGCCAACACCGAATTTCTGGCCAACTTTGAGCAGACAAAGGCAAACCATATCTCAGATCACATCCGAGAATGGAGACACTGGAAGAGTTTGATAAAAGTACCAGTCCCATAAACATTCCTTCTTGAGTGGTTCCTTAAGTCTTTGGTACCTCAACTATCTAAAGACGTCACAACGTTGGGGGTCTTTTAAGAAGAAGAAGCGATAAAGAGAGCTCAACAGCTAGAGCTGATTTACTCTCAGTCTGGTTTACTTTATGAAGTTTTTCCAGATGCACCACGGTTGATACTTGACAAGACCAGAAAAAGATCTTGACCACATGTTGATGGTATTGTTGGTTTAGCGCAAACGAAGCCCACTGATCAGCTATCGAATTAATTACAACAATTGTCAATACAACAGACAGTGGCCAGCTAGACCACTGGTTCGGTTTCTCCCCCTACTCAAATGTCGTATGTACACAGTGTGTAATAGACAAACCTGAAGGCCACCCAACAACCTGATGGAAAGAAGAAACAATGAAATAAAGGTAAGGGGGATAAGAAACCTACCAATAATTTTGGCTGGGGAAACACACTTAAGAAGAAGTTGAAGTATCTGTGTAACCTTTGCACGGAAGACCATCCGACTCACCTGTTCCCTCAGCTTGCAGAGGCCTAGAAGTTATTGGAACAACAACAACCTTCCATGTTAACAAACCCATTTCCACATGGGAAAAATTTAACTCAAGCCTATTCGAGTGCGGAAGGGGGTAGTCAGGGACCTCCTCTACCTTCGAGTAATCTTTTGTCCGTGAACTTGTATATGTTGAAAGGTAACGTTGATATAGAAACTAGGACACACAACTGTGAAATGCCAAACACCTCTTATAAGAGTAAAGAAGCCAAAAACCAACCTCTTCCTCTCCATATTGAGAATATGTTGGGTGAAATAGTGACACACATCCCAAAATGTGTGTTCAAGAAAGCTTCCCACAATCCAAACGCAAGGGCCCCCTAGAACTACTATGTGGTGGAGGATTTGTCTCAAACCCCTTGTGCAATGTCTTCTTTGGAAGTCCTCCAGAGCTTCCCTTCCCAGATAAAGGTTCTGTTAGCTTCCCTAGGATCTGTTGAGACTTGTAATCCGAGAATGATCATGCTTGATACGATCGACTTAAAACCTCATCTCCCTTACCACGTGGCATTTAATATAGTAGTGGCTTACACCACGAAAAATTTTACTCAGAACATTTTTCACACGATGGTTGATGAGGGCACCTTGACATGCGTGATTTCATTGGCATGTTGGAAGGGCATTGGCCAACCCATTTTGTCTCCGTCACCTACTCTTCTTATCGCTTTCGATGGTCGTTCGTTCCAACCACATGGAATCATCCCCTCTTTCCTCATGCATTCAGGGGGGAATACCGTGTGTGTAATGGTTGAAGTGGACGATGCGTATCTCGACTACAATATCTTGTTAGGAAGGAGTTGGACCTATGTTATGCATGCAGTGGTCACTACAATTTTCTGGGTCTTGTTGTTTCCACACGAGGGTCGAATCGTGTCCATTATTCAGTTGTCCTTCTCTCATCCCGACCCTTCATCGGGGGTATCCACGGTCCCGATGATTGATAACCCTTAACCTGACATTGTCAACATAGGGGTTGGTTTGTGCCCACCTTTGATGGGTACTTTCGATTACCCACCTCCTTCTGGCAACGTTAAGTTCATATCAACTGTCCCCAACCAGCCTAAGGTTGAAAATTTTCAAGTCTCATCATTTCATACGACTTACTTTGATGATCTGTGGACTCTTCCTTCCCCATCAGCCATGATGGAAGGGACAGGTACCATGGCATGGCCATGCATTTTTCCGCGGAAGAGGTTGCATACTCTATAGTCCACCAAGCTTCCATCGATCCTGATCCGACTCCCGCACAGGCATTAGCTCTGGTTCTCGAGCCTGTTTGGGCTCAAGGTTCCCTCATCGATACTGATTCTTTAGACTTAGTATTTCCCTCATAAGAGGCAATTATTGAGGCAATGACTAGTCCAAACAGACCCTGGGATGATCTCCATCACAGATCTTATTTCCTCCCAGAGCTAAGAAGAATTGAAGCAGGTGAATTCACTCATGCAGAAGAGGAAATCATGCTTAACGATTGCCACACTCGAGCATGTGGCAGTCATTTGTCTGGGTTGGAAACAACCCAAAATATTCTACGAGCCAATTAATTTTGGCCAACATTAATCAAAGATTGTGTTGAATCAATCAAGAAGTGCCACCCGTGTCAGATCTTCTCTCGGAAGATGAGGGCACACCTTACTCCCATGTGTCCTGCCATCACAGTTGGTCCCTTCACCAAGTGGGGGATTGATTACACTACATGCAACCCCCCTTCAACAAGGGGTCACCATTATATCATCGTAGCAGTAGACTAATTCACGAAGTGGGTCGAAGATATGCCAACATTCAAAGATGATGGAAAGACAACAAATCTCTTTTTGTTTAACCAGATAATAGCAAGGTTCGACGTCCCAAGAGAGATTGTCACTGACCATGGTAGTCACTTTCAAAATAAAATGATGTCTGAGTTAACGTCAAAGCTTGGGTTGAGGAAAGAAAATTCTTCACCCTACTACCCACAAGCAAATGGACAGGTGGAAGCTATGAATAAGTCCCTTAAGACTATTCTACAGTGAGCGATCAATTCGGCCATGTCAAATTGGAATTTGATGTTGTACTCAACATTATGGGCCTACTGAACGTCTGTTAAGACTGCAATGGATTTCTCACCTTTTCAAATCATTTTCGGGTTGGAAGCAGTCTTGCCTATAGAGTGCCAGATTCCATCTCTAAATTTGGCAGTAAAGTTATTACCAGAAAATTCACCACTTGAAGAGCATTTATTTTATCTCAAGCAGATCGATGAGAAATGTCATGATGTAGCCTTGGCTAATGAGGCTCATAAACAAAAAGTCAAGTGTTAGTATGATTGGTCCGTTTGCCCTCAGATTTTCTCTGAAGGTGACCTTGTCCTGGTCTATGACCAAGATAAGGATCCCCTGGGGGCACACAAGTTCAAACCCATGTGGTTCATACCTTTCATCATGAAGGAGATTCTAAAGAAGGGCACTTATCATCTGGTGGAATTTGAGGGAAATGCTTTGGCGAAGCCTAGAAATGGGCTCTACCTGAGGAAGTATTACTCGTAGGTGGGTCGCCTTGGGTGACTTCTTATACATATGTATAGTTCTTATACATTTTCTTTTAGTTTTCATCTTTTTGGTTTTATGGATGTGTCATTTTGATGTCATCTTTTTCACTATGGTAGATGTCAAGTGAATCAGTGGTGTTCGTTGGGTTTGCGTACGACGCTAGCCGACACACTCAGAGGCTTGATTCCGCAGCTTGGGTGATTTTCATACCTCAAGGCCAGTTGCTATTTTTAGGAGGTATCTGTTTAGGTGACGCCACAAACAATGTCACCAAATACAGTGCAATTTTAGAGTTGCTTCATGACACTTTGTCGCATGGTATCTCTCACCTCTGGATCTACTTAGACACTCAGCTAGCTGTGTCTTAGTTAAATAGGCTTTACCACGTTTACGATCCTACTCTACACTGACAGTTCCTTAGGGTATGTCTCTTAGAACGAAGCTTTGATTACATTACGTATATCCATGTTCCTAGGAGATTGAATCAAATCAAAGATACTCTAGCTAATCATGTATTAGATTGGCATATTGCACACATGTAAGAAAACACACACACACACACACACACATGTAAATACATTTGTAAATAAATGTAATCCATAAGACATAAAAATATTTAAATGCACATATATATATCAAAAGTATCAGAGTACAAAGGTGGGCGCAAGCACCTAAAAAATATATGTCCAGTAAGAGTCATAGGACTTATGCCCTAAAAATTATAAAAAATTTCCCTCGACACGTAAGTAGTCGAACCTGGCTAAGGGCGGGGCTTGTTGTCCCTACTGTAGTGAACAACGGCATTTTCCAAATGCCGGAAAAGTTGGACCCAGGTCCGTGGCACCCCAACTACATGAGGTTGCATCGATGGTGGAAGATCTTTGATCTCAGCCATAGGGAATGTGCGAGTGAGCACAATGAGGTTCCGCTCCACCCGTCTCAAAACTCTCTCAGCCTCTCTGGCTGGAGGTCCCCCTGTTGCTGGTTTTCCAGCCGTGACTGGTCCTGCCTCTAGTTGAGGACACCGCCTGGTCCTCATGAATTCTGCTAGATGCAATGGTCCCACATCTGTACATAACAAATACATAGTTGTCAGATACTCTAGTACACATAAAAATGATATATATAAAAAGAAATAAAAATTAAATAACTTTGAAAAACAAACATACCTATCTCTCCTCATTCTACTCCAAGAGGTACGGGCATATTAGGATCCCTGGAGAAGTTGATCCCGGCATAGGGGTAGTCCTCTATTGCCAGAATCTGTCGATACCACCATTCTAAAAAATTATCATCGAAGGCCTCAATGGTCCTCCCTCCCCCCTGTTGCGGCAACAACACAACCCATATACACACTGCTGGGTGAGAGGCCACGTACCCTCATACTGTCTCTCACAGAATGAGACTGGGTACCCTCTCAAAGAAAAAGGAACATAGAAAAATCCCAAATCTCAAGTTTTTGTTTCTCCGCACACGACACTTTGTTAACTGTCTCTTCATGGAATCTAGCATGGTTGTGCTCCAATTGAAAACTTGTGCATTTAAGAAATGAACCACACAATGCATGTGCACCCGAGAGGCCTAATGTAAGGTCGCAGATCCATTGATCTTCCCAATAAGCAAGACTATCACTTTCAGTGATAGGTTTGAAATCTTGTGGATCGGCACATGAGAACCCACTTTATCTGTGTCGGCTTCACAATGGAGTCCAATCAACTCCTCAATGTTGTGAGGCCCAGGAGGAAAAACAAGAAGGTTGACTAGTTCCCCTCTCCTTGAGAGGCCAATCATAATATATATATCCTCGGTTGTTGGAGTCAACGACTGTCCCTCAAGCATAAATGCCTCCGCGTCAGGGTGCCAGTAATCTACCAAGGTGTTCAACAGCCTGCGTTGTGCCCGCATGAATGGACACTGGAATAATTTCAACAAACCACATTGTGCTAATGTGGTGAGAGTAGCAGGGTCTTCTGCAACCAAAGAATCAATGTCTTCATGCTCCCTTTCTCTCCAATGAACGTACATCCTGGAAAATGATAGTTTCAAAGGGGAGTTAACTCTTGATTTTTATTTTTTTTCATATGTTTAGGGGTGTATGCGGGCTATTTTGATCACAGTCGTGTATGCACACGGGTAGGATGTTTTCTTCCCTCGGGCATATGCATGTCGTCCTTGGATATCCCATGTACACGTAGGTCTGCACCTTTTTAAGAGTGTGCGCTCCCCCAAAAAACTAAAATTAACTAAAAAGTAAATATTGAATTGAAAGAGGAGTTGTTTTATACTTACTTGGTCCAAGAAGAAGTTCGTTTCATCCACTGAAGCTCCCAGAATCAACTCTTTCAGCAAATAGGTGCTTTTGAATTTTTGGTCAATTCTCAATTTACAATGGTGATAATGTGTTGGTAGCTTCTATTTATAGATTTTTTGGCCCCTTTTTGTCATTTTTTGGCCCCTTTTGTCGTTTTTTCTAGCTTAAAAATCGTTTAGTGTGGTTCTTGAGTTTCTTATGGGATGTTATGATACGTGTTACTTTTGGTATTAGGAAACTTTTTGAGAGTTGGGTCATTTTTTAAGGTCCTTTGGTAAAAATTCGTTTTTCAAACTTTTTACATCTAAGTTAGGATTCCACCTCCACTCTCTATTGATGCTTAGACAACATCGGCAAGACATTCTCTAAAGATAATAATTAAT
>SNQJ01S0165103.1:10513-31643 GCA_010110895.2 Picea sitchensis | reverse complement strand
GTAGATTTCTTCTTTTTCAACCTCTAGGAAATTTACCAAGTGCTAACAAGATGAATGGAAAGATATGTTCAAAGGCATTCAGTTATACTTAACCTCAGAGGGCGGGTATGACAAGTTAATGTTATATCATTTTAGACTCCTAGATAACTTCACAGGGAAGGTCCTTCTAAATTTTCCTTTCTTTCTTCATAGAATCCTAACCAAGGTGTGTAATAAGATTAGAGTCAAACCATTCAGAATAAAAAATGCCCTTTGTCATTATGGCCTGATTAAAATGATCATCTTGGAAGAATTGAGATAGAGAGAAAGAACTTGGCAGCACTTTCTCTTCTGGGAAGGTTTTGAGACCCAAACTCAACCTATAAATGAAAATAAGAAAGCAGGCAAGAAGAAATCAACTCCTCAGAGTATCTCAAGGAGAAGGAGAGCTCTCCCAAAGCCACTATAAGGAAAAAATTACCACACATCCAGATTTACAGGTGCTGGTACAGGTTTCTATAAACTTGCAGGGAGATCAATCAAATAAACAATAAGTTTTGATGGAACAACAGTTTTGAATACGAATGGTTTTCCTTTTTTATAAAACATAGCTTTCACCATCACAGAAGGCGCAATTATAACCAATTAGATATTGAAAAGAAGAGCTTTCATCAGCTAATTAGAAAATCCTAAGGCGAAATAGCTGGTGAAACCGAAGAATAAGAATTTTGAAGATCTGAGCTCTAACAGAGCAACTTTTGGGTGATTTAAAGGATAAGAGGACATCAAAAAGATGAATCACCAAATCATAAAATATTCAGTTTCAAAGATTTGTGGAGATTTTGGAGGTGAATGCTTAGTTGGTCAACTAAAGCTTTGTTCACAGCTATTGAAAGTGTCCAACTACTAAAGACATGTGTCCTTTCCTCCATGACACATCAAAAACATAGCAATGATGAAGACCAGATGTTGAGGACAAGCTTTGAAGACAGTTTGATTCATAGGAACTAGTTCTTAGTTATCCTATTGTATTTAGTTTTGTTTTCTGTTTTCTATATTTAGAAATCCAGATCCATTTTTCAGGGATTTGAGATCTATTGTAAAGGTTATAAATACTTATAATTTTGATAAAGTACGGGTTCGATTTTGGATAGCAGAAATACTATATTGTAAACATACCTTTCATATGATAATACAAATCACAGTTTTCTCTCTCTATTGATGTCAGATTCGCATCTTTCCTTCTTTACTTTTATTCAAGTTGTTTCAGCTGCAAAATGACTATCATCTCATTGGTTATCTCATAACTTGATTAATAGTTTCTTATCATTGTTTATTAAACCCTACATTTGTATTTGGTTTATAAGCATTGTTTTCTCACCCACTTTAAAAGATATCATCTGATTATTGATCCTTGAGAGCACTGGTTCATTTGATTCTCATTTTGACTGTATGAATACCATACTATAATTGAGTCATCCCATTGATCCACACATACAAAATACAAAAACAGGTTTACTTTAAGTTACCAAGCATCTTTGACCCACAACCACAAAGCATTTCTTGGAGTGATAACAAATTGGCACCATTGTCGGGAACCGAACACTGAAGCTCAGCTTTCCTAAGAGACGAAAGAGAGCTCATGTTTGATGATAGACAAAGATTATACATTACATTGGTTGTAATCATCTATATGGTGACTCCACAAGTTCATCCTAGCTCCAAAGAAGATTAGTACTAGGGAGAATCCACAAGAATAACCTATCACACCAATGCCCAACCCAAAACTAATTCTCAGAAGAGGAAGATCATTTCAAGGTCAGACTTCAAAATTAGGTACACAAATTAATCCTCTTTCTCATTCTAAGAAGTCCATAACAGAAAACACTGGATCTTGTTCCTCTAATATTGTCAGTGAAAAAGCATCTGTAACAACTGTAGAAAAATCAATTATTTCTTATCAAGAGGAAAATGTCATTACAGAAGATGTGATAGGATCAAATTTGGTTTAAGAATCATATAAAACTTTAGAAAGAAATAAAAAATCATCATCCCTTGACTCTTTTCACTCACAGCGGGAAGAAGACCATATACACATTCACACTAGCCTCCTTGTTGTAGAACATATTCTTCAAGAACTATCTGCTAAAGGTGAGGAAAAATTGGATGAACAACTTACACAATTCTATATAGCCTCATACAAAACTTCTTTCCCATCAAAGAGTTCTTCCCCTTTTAAATTAAACCCCCCCAACACTGAGGAATCAGAGAAAATTCTATCACCTCTTTCACCAATAATCATGGTTGCACCTCCTCCTTTGACCAAGATGCAACAAATCCTAGATGCTAGGTATGCACCATTGATATTTCCAAATCCAGTATCATCCATGCCTATAGGAGACCATTAGAATTATATGCCCAAATTCATAGGTGAAGGTGATGTGACTGTTGAAGAACATATAGAGGCCTTTTACAGTTATGCAAAAAACCTTAACATTGAGGAAGAATATGTTTGGACTCGAGTTTTTGTCCAAAGATTAGATGGCCATCCCAGGAAGTGGTTCAAATAACTTCCTGATGGTTCAATAGCTAGCATAGAGAAATTGGATGGTATCTTTTTGAAGCATTGGGGTGATAAAAGAGATTTCTTGTACTATATTACTGAATTTGGAAATCTCGGGAAAGAAAAAGGTGAATTAGTATCTGATTTCACTAAAATGTTCAATAGGATGTATAGAAAAATTCCAACTGAGATAAAATCCTCAGATACCTCTTCCAAAATCACATATGCAAATTCTTTTGATTCAAAATTATGTCTGTTGTTGAGAGAAAGAAGGTCACCTACACTATCTCTGATGCAAGATTCATCCCTTTAAGTGGAATCAAATATATTGGTTTCTCATAAGTTGAAGGGAAACAATGATAGAAGAAATCCTAGAGATGAAGCTTCTTCTTCAACCCATACTAATCCAAAACTAGACAACATGGCTAAAATGTTAGAGTCTTTAACTTCTAAGATATCTAAACTTAAAATTGAAAACAAGCAGCCTATCAAGGGAAGGGGTACTTATGATTTTACAAACAGAAATTCAAATTAGAATCCAAACAACTTTAGGAGAAATAATCAACAAGTGCACATTTTTCAGAGAGAAAGAAATCCTACTAAGGATCAGAAGATAAAGGCTCCTCTTCAAAATGTTGTGATGGAAGAATATGATGAAGATGAATGTCTAGAAAATCAAGAAGACCATATTCATTATTTCAAAGAAGAGCTAGAAAATTCATTTTTGACTCAAAATGATTATGAGGAAGCCCTTACAAATGAACAAATTAATGAACTTTCTGATGACAATGGTGTATTTCAGGAAGATGAGAAAAATAGATACAATATCATATCTAAGGCAACTACTACAAAATGGAGTACTACACCTCCTCCTCAAAAGAAAGACCGTGTACCTGCCAAGTAGAAAAATCAAGATCAACATAACTTAAAGGAACCATAGATTGCATTAAAATCACCATCCCATGAGGTAAAAACATCTAACAAGACCTCATTGTCTTTTAATCTTGAAGAAGAAATCCAAAAAACTGAAATTCCAATCCCTCTAGTTGCGTTGATGAAAAATGAGTCATTTAAGAAAAAAAATTTGAGAACCCTTGATCCTAGATGCACTTCTGACTCTGCTGATATCCTCAACATTAAATATAATCAACCTACTATTGTCCTAGGTCCTATGATTGAAGATAGGGATGAGAGTTGTCCACCATTTTACATTTATTTGAACATTCATGACAAAATCTTGCATAATTGTCTCTTAGATTCAAGAGCATCACATAATCCGATGCCAAAGGCTGTGATGGAAGAGATTAGTCTATAAATCACTAAGACTTATCATGATCTTTTCTCTTTTGACTCTAAGAGATTTAAATGATTTGGGCTTATTAAATATTTGGCAGTGACCTTGACCTCAACATCAATGAAAACCATGGTGATGGATGTGGTTGTGGCAGACATCCCTCCCAAATTTGGATGTCTCTTATCTAGATATTTCATGAAAATACTTGGTGGAACTCTGCAAATGGATCTATCATATGACACCATTCCGGTGTTCGGTGGAGAAAACAGAAGGTTGTATAGAGAATCTTAGCTTGCATAAATAATTAGTAATGATCAGAATCCAGTCAATCACACAATCTATTCAGTGGACACAGGTATGGGTTCATGTATACTTTAAATTGATGACACTCTTTCAGAATCATTATTACTTAAGAAGCCCATTGTGCAGCCAGCAGAAATAGGTGAAAATGATTTATGGACAATGTTCTTTGATGGGGCATGTACAAGAGAATCAACTGGAGCATGCATAGTCATCATTTCCCCATTGGAGGAAACCACTCATTTATCTTTCAAGCTTGATTTTAAAGCAACCAAAAACATTGCAGAGTATGAGGTGCTACTCCTAGGATTAAATTCAGCCAAAGAGATGAAGATTTAGAGACTATAGGTATTTGGAGATGCAGACCTAATAATTCAGCAAGTAAACAAATCCTTCCAGGCCAAATATGTTAGGCTGAAAGCATATAGAGATGAAGTTTTGATAGTGATCCATGCTTTTACAGATTTCAAGATTACTCATGTTCCTAGAGCCATGAATGAACTAGATGGTTCATTGGATATTTCAGCCTGCTCTTTCATATCTCCATTACCCCCTAAATTAAACTATGAAGTCCAAGTAAAGTATAGGCCATCACTCCCTGATAATGTAAAGTTTTGGAAGGTTTTTGAAGATGATGTTGAACTCACCAGATTCCTTGCAGTAATGGATGCGTTTGCAGATTTGCAGATTGATTTGGAGAATGAACATGATGAAGAATATGAGAAGCCAAAGCTAAGAAGTAAAATTGGAGCACATGAAAATGTTCAATTTTCCACCAACAAAATTCCTAAAGGATTGTTCCCTTTAGAAAGGCTTTTCAATAATAATGATGTGGCTGTCAAATTGTAAAAGAAGGAAGAGGACTCGAATGTCTTTCATTTTAATGTAGCCAGTGAACAAGATCCTAAATATGTCAACTTAGCTTCTCATTTGTCTGAAAAACAAAAGGCTGATTATGGTGAGTTGCTAAAATAATTTGTTGATATCTTTGCTTGGCAATATAGCGACTTGAAAACATTCAACACTGAGATAATTCAACACATGATTCCTTTAAATAAGGATACTAAACCATTTAGGTAGAAGCTTAGATCTTTTAGTTCTATGTTGCTGCCTAACATGGAAAAAGAGATCAAGAAATTATTGGATGCTAAAATTATTATACCTCTCAGATACTCATATTGGATTGCTAACCTTGTACCTATCAGAAAGACAAATGGAGAGATTAGACTCTGTGTGGATTTCAGAAATTTAAACAAGTGTTCTAGGAAAGAAAACTACCCGCTACCCAAGATGGAACACATTTTACAAAAATTATCAAGGTAAAGTGTGATGTCCTTTATTGATGGATTCTCTGGATACAATTATATTTATGTCCATAAGGATGACAGAGAAAAGACTGCCTTTACCACTCCATGGGGAACTTTCGTGTATGAAAAGATGCCTTTTAGACTAATGAATGCTGGAGCTAGTTTACAGAGAGCGATGGACATCGCATTCGTTGGAGAGAAAGACAAATTTGTTCTGATATATCTTGATAACATAACTATTTTTTAAGAAACCATGAAGATCATTTGCAAAAATTGAGGAAGGCATTCCTAAAATGCAAGAGGTATGGCATTTCTCTTAATCCTAAAAATCTAATTTTTCACTTAAAGAAGGGAAATTGCTTGGATATATTCTTTCAGTTGATGGGGTAAGGATTGATCCAGAAAGAGTAGAAGCCATTAAAAAATTGTCTCTTCCTTAGATCAAAAAAGGATATTCAGTCTTTCCTTGGAACTATAAACTTTATCAGGAGGTTTATAACAAACTTTACAGAACTTACAAATCACATTACTTGTATGTTAAGAAAGAATTCTGAAGTAATATGGACTGAAGAAGCTAAACACTCTTTCAATGTTATCAAAGAAGCCATTATAACAACCCCTGTTTTAATCAGTCCTAACTTTGACAAGGAGTTTTATATCTTTTCATTTGCTTCAAAAGATACAATTGCAGTTGTACTATTGCAGAGAAATGTTCATGATCAGGAGCAGCCAGTTGCCTTCTTCAGTAAAGTCTTGAGAGACGCTGAAGTAACATATTAACCATTGGAAAAACAAGCATATGCATGCATCAAGTCGCTAAAAGCCTTCAGGATTTACATTCTTCAAGCCAAGGTAATAGCCTATGTACCTTCAAGCTCAGTTAAAGATGTGCTTATACAACTCGACATAGATGGAAAAAGGAGTAAGTGGATAGCAAAGTTAATTGAATTTGATGTTGAGATCAAGCCAACAAAACTTGTAAAAGGTCAAGGCCTTGCCAAGCTCCTTGCAGAAGAAAATTGTAAGTTGCTTGAGATAAATTGTGTGGGTATAAATGTAGAAGACATTTTGGTTTCAAAATACAAAGGCAGTGATAAATTGCAGGTTTCTCCTCACCTATCTGACTGTGAATGGTACATTCACATCATTTATTTTCTGCAGAATTTATCAGTTTCTTCAGATTTGAGGAAAACACAACGGAGAGCTTTAAATATCAAAGCCATAAATTTATGCATCAATGACAACTTATTGTTTTTCAAAAATCCAATAGGGATTCTCTTGAGGTGCATAAACCAAGAGGAATCAACTAAAATCATGACTGAATTTCATAATAGTGAGTGTGGGGGACATCATTACTGGAAGACTACCACTCATAAAATCCTAAGAGTTGGTTACTATTGGCCATAGTTATTTTCAGATGTGTGGAAATTTGTGAAAACATGTGACAAGTGCCAAAAGTTTGCAGGCAAGCAACAACTAAAATATCTTCCCCTCAAACCTGTTGTGGTCACAGGTCCTTTTCAACAATGGGGTTTGGACTTCATAGGTGAGATTCATCCACCTTCTAGAAATCATCATAAATGGATCCTTGTGGATACTAATTATTTTACCAAATGGATCGAGGCCATTCCTAAAAGAAATGCCAATCACACTGTCATCATTAATTTTCTGCAAGAAAACATATTCTCTAGATTTGGCTTCCCTAAGAGAATAGTCACAGACAACAATGATGCATTTAATGATAAACACTTGGTAAAATTATGTGAAGATATGGGAATTTAGCTGGTACATTCTACTTCTTACTATTCACAGGGAAATGGCTTAGCTGAATCATCAAATAAGAGTTTAGTTAGAATCATAAAGAAGTTTCTTGAACAAAATACCAAGGGTTGGGATTCCAAGTTGAAATTTTCTTTGTGGGTTGATAGAGTTACAAATAAAAAGTCAATTGGCACATCCCCCTTCCATTTGGTATATGGCACTGAAGCCATCTTTCCTTATCAACTTGCAATGTCAGTTGAATTTTTTTTACAAGAAGCTAACTTTGAGCCAAATGATCTAACTAGGAGGATCCATAATTTGGTAGAGTTGTAGCAAGACAGAGAGCAACTTCTGGAGAAGACAGAGTTACACCAAAGGAAGATGAAAGAAAATTTTGATAGAAAATTTAAGACAGATATTTTCAAGGCAGGGGATCTCGTTCTGAAATGGTATGCAACAAGACAGGAAAAGGGAAAACATGGAAATTTTGATGCACTCTGGACAGGTCCATTTTTCATAGCATTAGCTCAGCAAAACAATAAGTTTTTCCTCCAAGATCTTGCAGGGGAAGAAGTATCAGGTGGCCCATTTAATGGGCAGTTTCTAAAACTCTACTTTTCATGAGGCTTTCCTTAAAGCCTGCCTTTTTGTACATATTCTTTTCAATTTTTGTTTTTGTTTTGTTTTGTTTCTTCAATAACTCCATGCCTAGTGGAATACTGAATAAAATCAATTTTGAATTTAAGTTGTAAATAAGGCTATTGAGTCAAACTAGGTTCTTGGAAACCTCACAGGGAGGTATCCATCCCAGATGGAGCCAAATGTTATCTCCCAAAATGAATCAGTCAATTTGTTCCTTTTGTTGGTGATAGCATGGTCATTAATCAAGGTCCTATATAATTTTTTAAAATTTAGAAGTGTCAAGATAGAGGATTTAAGATGTTATCCTAGAAATAAATCGATCATCAAAAGGTCTTTTCAAAAAATCGAGAAAAAATATTTTGAACAACTAACATCTGTTTTGAAGTTGAAGTTAGCTAGTGAAAGCCTCAGGTTTCAACGACTAAAGTGTACTCTCAGCAACAAGAGAGCCTATGAAAGTGTTAACATGGGATTTCCTCCAATGACTCCAAAAACCCAAAAAGGATACGCCGGACACACGTCATACGATCATCATGGAGAGTTAATGGACACAAATGAGTGATGACACATTTTCATCATGTTTTAGCAGGACATCATGATAGATTGTGCTCATGAATTTTATGGGGCAGACAGAGAAGGGTTTGAAGACGTGACGCACTCTTAATCATAATTGAAAACAGAGGATAAAGTACCAGTTAGCTGATTACATCAAATAAAATCATCATTTCATATTTCAAACTCACTGTGTTCAAAAAATTATATTATGGGGTTTCATATTTCATTGATAAAACAGGTTTGTTTTCACCAGCGCTAGCCTTTTCCTTATTAATAATTTTACTATTTCAACTGTGTATAAATTAGCTGGTGATTAAGTTGCAGATGGAAAGGAAGCAAGGAGGAAAACTTCTGAGGAAAGAATTAGACAATTTATCCTTTTTACAGTCTTATCCAGAGGTGCAGAAGTGTTTCTCAGACGCAGGTTGTATGACATATGTGGAAAGGTTGAAGGAAGGATATCACCAGGAAATAGAAGAGATTTTTGCAAATTCTTACGATGGAAAGAAAGCTACAATGGGCTCGCTAGAACTGATAGTTGATGAAACTGCCATCGCTTCAGCAACTGGCTTACCCAGAACAAGCCAAAATTGGTTTAAAACAACAGTGACCAAGAATTTGGATTTTAGATCATACCTCAAGACAAAATTCTGAAGTATAATCTGGAAGAAAAGTATCCTTGTTTCTTACCTTGAAGATGAATGCAAGATATGCTCAAAGGAATCCAGTTATACTTAACCTTAGAGGGAAGGTATGACAAGTTAGTGTTATATCATTTTAGACTCCTAGATCACTTCACAGGGAAGGTCCTTCTAAATTTTCCTTTCTTTATTCATAGAAGCCTAACCAAGGTGTGTAATAAGATCAGAGTTGAACCATTCAACATCAAAAATTCCCTTTGTCATTATGGCCTGATTAAAATGATCATCTTGGAAGAACTGAGACAAAGAGAAAGAACTTGGCAACACTTTCTCTTATGGGAAGGTTTTGAGACCCAAACTCAACCTATAAATGAAAAGAAGAAAGAAGGAAAGAAGTATTCAACTCTTTAGAGTAGCTCAAGGAGAAGGAGAGCTCTCCCAAAGCCAACAGAAGGAAAAAATTACCACACATCCATATTTATAGGTGTTGGTGCAAGTTGTTGTAAACTTAAAGGGAGATCAATCAAATAAACAATGAGTTTTGATGGAACAACAATTTCGAATACGAAAGGTTTTCCTTTTTTATTAAAACAGAGGTTTTACCATCACAAAAGGCGCAATTATAACCAATTAGTTGTCGAAAAGCAGAGCTTTCATCAGCTAATTAGAAAATCCTAAGGCGAAATAGTTGGTGAAACCATAGAATAAGAATTTTGAAGATCTGAGCTTGAACAGAGTGACTTTTGGGTGATTTAAAGGATAAGAGGACATCAAAAAGATGAATCACCAAATCATAAAATATTCAGTTTCAAAGATTCGTGGAGATTTTGGAGGTGAATGCTTAGTTGGTCAACTAAATATTTGTTCATAGTTGTTGAAATGTGTCCTTTCGTCCATGACACATCAGAAACATAGAAATGATGAAGACCAGATGTCGAAGACAATATTTGAAGACAATTTGATTCATAGGAACTAGCTCTTAGTTATCCTATTGTATTTAGTTTTGTTTTCTATTTTCTATATTTAGAAATCAATATCCATTTTTCAGGGATCTGAGATCTATTGTAAAGGTTATAAATACTTATCATTTTGATAATGTAGGGGTTGGATTTTGGATAGTATAAATACTATATTGTAAACATACCTTTCATATGATAATACAAATCACAGTTTTCTGTCTTTATTGATGTCAAATTCTCATCTCTCCTTCTGTACTTTTATTCAAGTTGTTTCAGCTGCAGAATGACTGTCATCTCATTGGTTATCCCATAACTTTATTAATAGTTTCTTATCATTGTTTATTAAACCCTACATTTGTATCTGGTTTATAATCATTGTTTTCTCACCCACTTTAAAAGCTATCATCTAATTATTGATCCTTGAGATCACTAGTTAATTTGATTCTCATTTTTAATGTATGAATACCATATTGTAATTGAGTCATCTCATTGATCCACGCATACAAAATACAAAAACAAGTTTACTTTAAGTTACCAATCATCTTTGACCCACAACCACAAAGAGTTTCTTGGAGTGATAACAAATTGGCGCTGTTGCCATGAACCGAACATTGAAGCTCATCTTTCCTCGGAGACGACACAGAGTTGATCATTGATGATAGAAAAATATTAGACATTACATTGGTTGTAATCATCTATCTGGAGAATCCACAAGTTCATCCTGGCTCCAAAGATTATTATTACCAGGGCGAATCCACAAGAATCACCATTCACAGCAATACCCAACCCATAACTAATTCTCAGAAGAGGAAGATCATTTCAAGGTCAGACTTCAAAATTAGGTAGCCAAAGTAATCCTCTTTCTCATTCTAAGAAGTCCATAACATAAAACATTGGATCTTCTTCCACAAAGATTGTCAGTGAAAAATAATCTGTAACAACTGCAGAAAAATCAATTATTTCTTATCAAGAGGAAAATGTCATTACAGAAGAAGTGATAGGCTCAAATTTGGTTGAATAATCATCTAAAACTTTAGAAAGAAATCACAGCTCATAATCCCTTGAGTCTTTTCACTCATAGCGAGAATAACACCATATACACATTCACACTAGCCTCCTTGTTGTAGAACATATTCTTCAAGAACTGTCTGCTAAAGGTGAGGAAAACTTGGCTGAACAACTTAAAAAATTCTATATAGACTCATACAAAACTTCTTTCCCATCAGAGAGTTCTTCCCCTTTTAAATTAAACCCCCCTAGCGTTGAGGAATCAGAGAAAAGTCTATCACCTCTTTCACCAATAATCATGGTTGCACCTCCTCCTTTGACCAAGATGTAACAAATCCTAGTTGTTAGGTATGCACCATTGATATTGCCAAATCCAGTATTAGCCATGCCTAAAGGAGACTATTAGAAGTAAATGCCCAAATTCACAGGTGAAGGTGATGTGACTATTGAAGAACATATAGATGCCTTTTACAGTTATGCAGAAAATCTTAACATTGAGGAAGAAGATGTTTGGACTCGAGTTTTTGTCCAAAGATTAGATGGCCATGCTAGGAAGTGGTTCAAATAAATTCCCGCTGGTTCAATAGCTGGCATAGAGCAATTGGATGGTATCTTTTTGAATCATTGGGGTGATAGAAGATATTTCTTGTACTATATTACTGAATTTGGAAATCTCAGGAAAGAAAATGGTGAATCAGTCTCTGATTTCACTAAAAGGTTCAATAGGATGTACTGTAAAATTCCAGCTGAGATAAAACCCTCAGATACCTCTGCCAAAATCACATATGCAAATTCTTTTGATTCAAAATTATGTCTGTTGTTGAGAGAAAGAAGGTCACTTACACTATCTCTAATGCAATATTCATCCCTTTAAGTGGAATCAAATATATTGGTTGCTCATAAGTTGAAGGGAAATAATGATAGAAGAAAGCCTAGAGATGAAGCTTCTTCTTCAACCCATACTAATCCAAAACTAGACAAGATGGCTAAAATGTTAGAGTCTTTAACTTCTAAGATATATAAACTTAAAATTGAAAACAAGAAGCCTGTCAAGGGAAGGGGTACTTATGATTTTACAAACAGAAATTCAAATCAAAATCCAAACAACTTCAAGAGAAATAATCAACAAGTGCATATTTTTTAGAGAGAAAGAAATCCTACTGAGGATCAGAAGATAAAGGTTGCTCTTCAAAATGTTGTGATGGAAGAATATGATCAAGATGAATGTCCAGAAAATCAAGAAGACCATATTCATGGTTTCAAAGCAAAGCTGGAAAATTCATTTTTGACTCAAAATGATTATAAGGAGGCCCTTACAAATGAACAAATTAATGAACTTTCTGATGGCAATGGTGTATATCAGGCAGATGATAAAAATAGATACAATCTCACATCTAAGGCAGCTGCTGCAAAATGGAGTACTACACCTCCTCCTCAAAAGAAAGACTGTGTACCTGCCAAGCAGTAGAATCAAGATCCACAGAACTTAAAGGAACCATAGATTGCATTAAAATCACCATCCCATGAGGTAAAAGCATATGAAAATACCTCATTATCTTTTAATCTTGAAGCAAAAATCCAAAAAATTAAAATTCCAATCCCTCTAGTTGCACTAATGAAAAATGAGTCATTTAAGAAAAACATTCTGAGAACCCTTGATCCTAGTTGCACTTCTAACTCTGCTGATATCCTCAACATTCAATATAATCAGCCTACTATTGTCCTAGGCCCTATGATTGAATATAGGGATGAGATTTGTCCACCATTTTACATTTGTTTGAACATTCATGACAAAATATTGCATAATTGTCTCTTAGATTCAGGAGCATCTCATAATCTGATGCCAAAGGCTGTGATGGAAGAGCTTGGTATAGAAATCACTAAGACTTATCATGATCTTTTCTCTTTTGACTCTAAGAGAGTTAAATGCTTTGGTCTTATTAAATACTTGGCAGTGACCTTGACCTTAGCATCAATGAAAACCATGTTGATGGATGTGGTTGTGGCAGACATCCCTCCCAAATTTGGATGTCTCTTATCTAGATATTTCATGAAAAGACTTGGTGGAACTCTGCAAATGGATCTATCATACACCACCATTCTAGTGTTCGGTGGAGAAAACATAAGGTTGTACAGAGAATCTCAGCTTGCATACATAATCAGTGATGATCAGAATCCAGTCAATCACCCAATATATTCGGTGGACACAGGTATGGGTTCATGTATACTTCAAATTGATGACACACTTTTAGAATCATTATTACTTAAGAAGCCCATTGTGCATCCAACAGAAATAGGTGAAAATGATTTATGGACAATGTTCTTTGATGGGGCATGTACAAGAGAATCAGTTGGAGCAGTCATAGTCATCGTTTCCCCATTGAAGGAAACAACTCATTTATCTTTTAAGCTTGATTTTAAAGCAACTAAAAACATTGCAGAGTATGAGGCGTTGCTCCTAGGATTAAATGCAGCTAAAGAGATGAAGATTCAAAGACTACAGGTATTTGGAGATGCAGACCTAATAATTCAGCAAGTAAACAAATCCTTCCAGGCCAAACATGTTAGGTTGAAAGCCTATAGAGATGAAGTTTTAACAGTGATCCATGCTTTTACAGATTTCAGGATTACTCATGTTCCTAGAGCCATGAATGAACTAGCTGATTCATTGTTTGTTTCAACTTGCTATTTCATACCTCCATTACCCCCTAAATTAAACTATGAAGTCCAAGTAAAATATAGACCATCACTCCCTGATAATGTAAAGTTTTGGAAGTTTTTTGAAGATGATGTTGAACTCACCAGATTCCTAGCAGTAATAGATGAGTTTACAGATTTGCAGATTGATTTGGAGAATGAACATGATGAAGAGGCTGAGAAGCCAAAGCTAAGAAGTAAAATTGGAGCACATGAAATTGTTCAATTGTCCACCAACAAAATTCCTAAAAGATTGGTCCCTTTAGAAAGGCTTTTTGATAATAATGATGTGGCTGTCAAATTGGAAAAGAAGGAAGAAGACTCAGATATCTTTCAATTTAATGTAGCCAGTGAACAAGATCCTAAATATGTCAACTTAGCTTCTCATATGTCTAAAAAACAAAAGGCTGATTATGGTGAGTTGCTAAAAGAATTTGTTGATATCTTTGATTAGCAATATAGTGACTTGAAAACATTCAACACTGAGATAATTCAACACAAGATTCCTTTAAATAAAGATACTAAACCATTTAGGCAGAAGCTTAGATATTTCATTCCTATGTTGTTGCCTACCATGGAAAAAGAGATCAAGAAATTATTGGATTCTAAAATTATTATACCTCTCAAATACTCAGATTGGATTTCTAACCTTGTACCTGTCAGAAATAAAAATGGAGAGATCAGACTCTATTTGGATTTCAGAAATTTAAACAAGTGTTCTAGGAAAGACAACTACCTATTGCCCAAGATGGAACACATTTTACAAAAGGTGTCAGGGTCAAGTGTGATGTCCTTTATTGATGGATTCTCCGGATACAATCAGATTGTTGTCCATCCAGATGACAGAGAAAAGACTGCCTTTACCACTCCATGGGGCACTTTCATGTATGAAAAGATGCATTTCGGACTAATGAATGTTGGATCTAGTTTCCAGAGAGTGATGGATATCGCATTCATTGGAGAGAAAGACAAATTTGTTCTGATATATATTGATGACATAACTGTTTTTTCAAGCATCCATAAAGATCATTTGCATCATTTGAGGAAGGCATTCCTAAAATACAATAGATATGGCATTTCTCTTAATCCTAAGAAATCCAATTTTGCACTTAAATAAGGGAAATTTCTTGGACATATTGTTTCATCTAATGGGGTAAGGATTGATCCAGAAAGAGTAGAAGCCATTAAAAAATTGTCTCTTCCTAGATCAAAAAAGGATATTCAGTTTTTCCTTGGAACTATAAACTTTATCAGGAGGTGTATAGCAAACTTTTCAGAACTTACAAAGCACATTACTTGTATGTTAAGAAAGAATTCAGAAGTAAGATGGATTGAAGAAGCTAAACACTCTTTCAATGTTATCAAAGAAGCCATTATAACAACCCCTGTTTTAATCATTCCTAACTTTGATAAGGAGTTTTATATCTTTTCAATTGCTTCAAAAGATACAATTGTAGTTGTACTATTGCAGAGAAATGTTGATGATTAGGAGCATCCAGTTGCCTTCTTCAGTAAAGTCTTGAGAGATGTTGAAGTAAAGTATGAACCATTGGAAAAACAAGCATATGCACTCATCAAGTCATTACAATCCTTCAGGATTTACATTCTTCAAGCCAAGGTAATAGCCTGTGTACCTTCAAGCTCAGTTAAAGATGTTCTTATACAACCTGACATAGATGGAAAAAGGAGTAAGTGGATAGCAAAGTTAATTGAATTTGATGTAGAGATCAAGCCAACAAAACTTGTGAAAGGTCAAGGCCTTGCCAAGATCCTTGCAGAAGAAAATTGTAAGTTGCTTGAGATAAATTGTGTGGGTATAAATGTAGAAGACATTCGGGTTTTAGAAGACAAAGGTAGTGATAAATTGTAGGTTTCTCCTCACCTAGATGACTGTGAATGGTACAGTCACATCATTTATTTTCTGCATAATTTATCAATTCCTTCAGATTTGACGAAAACACAGTGGAGAGCTTTAAAGCAAAAAGCCATAAATTTATGCATCAATGACAACTTATTGTTTTGCAAAAATCCAAAAGGGATTCTCTTGAGGTGCATAAACCAAGAGGAATCAACTAAAATCATGACTGAATTTCATAATAGTGAGTGTGGGGGACATCATTACTAGAAGACTACCGCTCATAAAATCCTAAGAGTTGGTTACTATTGGCCATCGTTATTTTCAAATGTGTGGAAGTTTGTGAAAACACGTGACAAGTGCCAAAGGTTTGCAGGCAAGCAGTAGCTAAAATATCTTCCCCTCAAACCTGTTGTTTTCATGGGTCCTTTTCAACAATGGGGTTTGGACTTCATAGGTGAGATTCATACACCTTCTAGCAATCATCATAAATGGATCCTTGTGGATACTAATTATTCCACCAAATGGATCGAGGCCATTCCTACAAGAAATGCCAATCACACTGTCATCATTAATTTTCTGCAAGAAAACATATTCTCCATATTTGGCTGGCCTAAGATAATAGTCACAGACAACACTGTTGCGTTTAATGATAAACACTTGGTAAAATTATGTGAAGATATGGGAATTCAGCTGATACATTCTACTTCTTACTATCCACAGGGAAATGGCTTAGTTGAATCATCAAATAAGAGTTTAGTCAAAATCATAAAGAAGTTGCTTGAACAAAATATCAAGGGCTGAGATTCCAAGTTGAAATTTTCTTTGTGGGCTGATAGAGTTACAAATAAAAAGTCAATTGGCACATCCCCCTTCCAGTTGGTATATGGCACTAAATCCATCCTTCTTGTTCAACTTGCACTGCCAGTTGCAAAATTTTTACAAGAATCTACCTCTGAGCCAAATGATATAACTAGGAGGATCCACAATTGGTAGAGCTGCAGCAAGATAGAGAGAAATTTCTAGAGAAGACATAGTTACACCAAAGGAAGATGAAAGAAATTTTTGACAGAAAAGTTAATACAGATATTTTCAAGGTAGGGGATTTGGTTCTGAAATGGGATGTAGAAAGATAGGAAAAGGGAAAACATGGCAAGTTTGATGCACTCTGGACATGTCCATTTGTCATAGCATCAGCTCAGCAGAACAATACTTTTTTCCTCCAAGATCTTGAGGGTGAAGAAGTATCAAGTGGCCCATTCAATGGGCGGTTTATGAAACTCTACATTTCATGAGGCTTTCCTTAAAGCCTGCCTTTTTGTACATATTCTTTTCAGTTTTTGTTTTTGTTGAGTTTCATCAATAACTCCATGCCCAATGGAATACTGAGTAAAATCAGTTTTGAATTTAAGTTGTAAATAAGTCTACTGAGTCAAACTAGGTTCTTGGAAACCTCACATTGAGGTATCCATCCCAGATGGAGCTAAATGTTATCTCCCAAAATGAATGAGTCAATTTGTTCCTTTTGTAGGTGATAGCATGGTCATTAATTAAGGTCCTATATAATTTTTTAAATTTTAGAAGTGTCAAGATAGAGGATTTAATATGTTATCCTTGAAATAAATCGATCATCAAAAGGTCTTTTCAAAAAATTGAGAAAAACGATTATCAACAACTAACATCTATTTTGAAGTTGAAGTTAGTTGGTGAAAGCCTCAGGTTTCAATGGCTAAAGTGTACTCTCAGCAGTAAGCAAGCCGATGAAAGTGTTAACACGGGTTTTCCTGCAACGACTCCAAAAACCCAAAAATCATCGGACACACGTCATACGATCATCATGGAGAGTTAATGGACACAAATGAGTGATGACAACTTTTCATCACGTTTTAGAAGGACATCATGATAGATTGTGCTCACGAGTTTTGTGGGCCAGATAGAGAAGGTTTTGAAGATGTGACGCACTCTTAATCATCATTGCAACCAAAGGATAAAGTACCAGTTAGCTAATGACATCAAATCAAATCACCATTTCCTATTTCAAACTCACGGTGTTCAAAAAATTATATTATGGGATTTCATATTTCATTGATAACACAGGGTCGTTTTCACTAGCGCTAGCCTTTTCCTTATTAAGAAGTTTATTGTTTCAAACGTGTACAAATTAGTTGGTGATTAAGTTGCAGATGGAAAGGAAGCAAGGAGGACAACTTCTGAGGAAAGAATTAGACAATTTATCCTTTTTGCAGTCTTATCCAGAGGTGCAAAAGCATTTCTTGGACGCAGGTTGTATGAAATATGTGGAAAGGTTGTAGGAAGGCTATCACCAGGAAATAGTAGAGATTTTTGCAAAGTCTTACAATGGAAAGAAAGCTACAGTGGGCTCGCTGCAACTAATAGTTGATGAAGCTGCCATCACTTCAGCAACTGGCTTACCCAGAACAGACCAAAATTGGTTTAAAACAATAGTGACCAAGAATTTGGATTTTAGATCATACCTCAAGACAAAATTCCGAAGTATAACCTAGAAGAAAAGTATCCATGTTTCTTACCTTGAATATGAATGACAAGATCTGTTCAAAGGCATTCAGTTATACTTAACCTCAGAGGGAAGGTATGGCAAGTTAATGTTATATCATTTTATACTCCTAGATCACTTCATAGGGAAGGTCCTTCTAAATTTTCCTTTCTTTCTTCATAGAAGCCTAACCAAGGTGTGTAATAAGATCAGAGCTAAACCATTCAACATCAAAAATTCCCTTTGTCATTATGGCCTGATTAAAATGATCATCTTGGAAGAACTGAGACAGAGAGAAAGAAATTGGGAGTACTTTCTCTTCTGGGAAGGTTTTGATACCCAAACTCAACCTATAAATGAAAAGAAGAAAGCAAGCAAGAAGAAGTCAACTGCTCAGAGTAGCTCAAAGAGAAGGAGAGCTCTCCCAAAGCCACCAGAAGGAAAAAATTACCACACATCCAGATTTACAAGTGCTGGCACAGGTTGTTGTAAACTTGCAGGGAGATCAATCAAATAAACAATGCATTTTGATGGAACAACAGTTTTGAATACGAAAGGTTTTCCTTTTTGATTAAAACAGAGCTTTCACCAGCACAAAAGGCACAATTATAGCCAATTAGTTGTTGAAAATAAGAGATTTCATCGGCTAATTAGCAAATCCTAAGGTGAAATAGCCAGTGAAACCGCAAAATAAGAATTTTGAAGATCTGAGCTTGAACGTAGTGACTTTTGGGTGATTTAAAGGATAAGAGGACATCAAAAATATGAATCACCAAATCATAAAATATTCAGTTTCAAAGATTCGTGGAGATTTTGGAGGTGAATGCTTAGTTGGTCAAGTAAAGCTTTGTTCACAGCTGTTGAAAGTTTCCAACTACTGAAGACATGTGTCCTTTCCTCCATGACACATCAGAAACATAGAAATGATGAAGACCAGATGTCAAAGACAAGCTTTGAAGACAGTTCGATTCATAGGAACTAGTTCTTAGTTATCCTATTGTATTTAGTTTTGTTTTCTGTTTTCTATATTTAGAAATCCAGATCCATTTTTTAGGGATATGAGATCTATTGTAAAGGTTATAAATACTTATCATTTTGATAAAGTAGGGGTTCGATTTTGGATAGAAAAAATACTATATTGTAAACAAACCTTTAATATGATAATACAAATCACAGTTTTCTCTCTCTATTGATGTCAGATTCTCATCTTTCCTTCTATACTTTTATTCAAGTTGTTTCAGCTGTATAATGATTGTCATATCATTGGTTAGCTCATAACTTGATTAATAGATTCTTATCATTGTTTATTAAACCCTACATTTGTATTTGGTTTATAAGCATTGTTTTATCACCCACTTTAAAAGCTATCATCTGATTATTGATCCTTGAGAGCACTAGTTCATTTGATTCTCATTTTGATTGTTTGAATACCATACTGTAATTGAGTCATCCAATTGATCCACACATACAAAATACAAAAACAAGTTTACTTTAAGTTACCAAGAATCTTTGACCCACAACCACAAAGAGTTTCTAGGAGTGATAACACAATGAATGTAATTCTTCAAGACACATAAGAAAAAGTATTTTGTGGTTTTCTCCCGATTTGGGTTTCCATGTAAAACACCAGTGTACTGTGTATGTATGTGATTGTTTATTTCTTACTGCTCATTATTGGATAATAATTCTACATCGATATAACAATTGAAGAAAAAGGATTATAATTAAACTATTACTAATTCACTCCCCCTCTCAGTAATCTAACAATTGGTATTAGAGTAGGTTCCTTGAGAAATCATTTTAACCATTGAAAGGTAGATCAAGGAGAGTACCAACTCGTATAAAAATGGAATACCACAATTTGATGGACATAAGTATGTTTTTTGGAGCAAAAGGATGAAGACATATATACAGGCACAGGGATTTCAAGTTTGGCAATCAATTATAGATGGATACACAATGCCTGCTCTTCCACCAACAAATGACAAAGCAATGAAACTCGGTGAGAATAATTTCAAAGCCAAAAATGCACTTTTGAATGGTCTCAATGATACGGTATTCACCAAAGTTTCACATTGTAAATATGCTAAAGAGATTTGGGACAAGCTTCAAAATATTTATGAAGGAGATTCAAAAGTCAAAGCAGCAAAGCTTCAAACTTACAGAGGTCAGTTCGAACAACTAAAAATGAAGGAAGATGAAGATATCGCATCCTACTTCTTACAAGTTGATGAAACAGTGAATGAAATCATAGGATTGGGAGAAGAAATAGAAGAATTTGTAATTGTTCAAAAGGTACTAAGATCTCTTCCTATGAGATTCAACCCTAAGATATCAACACTAAAAGAAAGATTGGATCTAAACTCAATAAGCATGGATGAACTGCATGGAATTTTCACAGCATATGAGATGAGAACTGAATAGAAAAATCCATATGTAAAAGAAGCAGCCTTCAAAGTGTAACACACCCACTACGGAATTCGAAATTTTTCGGCCTTTTCCATCTTTTCTCCGATGAACAGAATTCCCCGAATCCCTACAGGACCTGATACAGACCCTGCCATCCCTTCTCCATACTCATATGATCGGCGACTATGACCACGAGTCTTACCGGAGAGGTGCTCTCGGCTTTCGCGATTCGGAAAAATCGTGATGCATGTGTTCCCTTGTTCATTTCGGGGTTTTATCCATCGAAATTTCATGTCTAGCGAACATGAGGAAAAACTGACCTTTGGAGAACCTGGGTACCAAAATGCCAAAATACCAAAACCATGTGTGCTAGTCCATTTCGGGACTTCGCCTATCGGGATTTCACGATATGCGAGGACAGGAGGATTTCGCATCTAGGTCTCCCAGAAGCCGAAACTTTGAAACATCATAACCTTTCCGTGCTCTATCCTTTCGAGGTTTCGTCCATCGATATTTTTCAATATGTGATAATCGTGAGGTCTCTCACCTGGGTTTCCCAAGATCCGAAACTCCGAAACACCGAACTCTGAAATACACTATACTATTTCAGGATTTTGCAAGTCAGGATTTCGAGGCTTGCGAGTA
>SNQJ01S0165103.1:0-10503 GCA_010110895.2 Picea sitchensis | reverse complement strand
AGGGTTGTTGACTAATCCAAAACTAGGCATGTGAGACTAAAAAAAAGTTTGATGAAAATGCTAGTCTCTTGTTGTTAAAGTTAAGTAAGGTTTGCAGAAATGTGATCATATACACCAGGTATATTATAGAGCTACAAATCATATTTGGATGATGAAATTGATGAGGGATTTTGGTTGAGTACATGGTTGAGACAAGTAGTTGATGAGTTGGCACATACATGAGGTGTATAGTTGATAATGTTGGTTGATGAGTAGTTGAAAATGTTGAAGGAAAATCTCCCTGCGGATAGGTAGATCTCCTCTTGAGAGATAGACTCTTAAATCTTAAGACAGAAGATGTTTATCATGGTCACTGACTTCCTTTTAGATCTAGATAAACTAATGTGTGAGGAGGAAGGATAAAAGAAGTACCTTTTACCGGCGTTTGTCCCTGCACGATCCGAGTTGAGCTCCAATCTTTCGCTCTTCAATAAGACCTGTAGATAAACAAAAGTACAACCACTTCCTACTCTACTAAGATTAGTTTGAAACAGATCTATCTATTAGAGACAAGTTCATGTAATATCAAGCACAAACTAGAAAGAAACAAGCCAAGCATATTATATTGATGAGAACAACAACAAAGGAAACTTACAATCGTAGATGCAAGTGTAGCAACTTCATCAAGTCCTCCTTGTCTATCCCTTGCTCAAAATACCCACAATCAGAATGACAATAACTTCATTGATTATTCTCCTCCACTTCACTGTGTGTTTCCTATGATATCATAGGTTTCATGCTTCCAATCATTCCCCTCTTCACCATAAGAAATCCTGCTTATATAGGCTTGGAGAGGCCCAAACACTTGAGATATATTTGGGGTAAGTTGAGGATTTTCCTCCTTTAGTTAGGGATCTTTCCTAAGATCATGTCTTGACTAAGGGTTCGAATCCAACTGCCTTCAAATATTGAAGGGATCTTTCCCTCATTCTCCTCAACAAACCAACTGTTGCCCAGAATAGGTAATGCTCCTCCAAAAGGGTAGTCATAGCATTATAACGCTCCCTAGTATTGTATAGGGGGGTGCCAACACTCCTAACAATAGAAATGCTCCTCCAACATGGCAGACATAGTGTTATAACGCTCCCAGATAGTCTATAGGGGGGTGTCAGCACTCCTGAGAGAGGTATAGAGGAGCGCTCTCCTCTAAAAACTCAATTTTAGTGGTTCTTTCAAATGGCAAGAGGTTCATAAACCCAGTTAACCATTCCTCTTCTTCCAAATAAAATGTTTGAGGTGTTTCAAGTGTCTTTCTGATGTCGTTATAAGCACGACATAGGAATTATGGCAGCATGTTTTTTCTGACATTTTTGACACTTGCGACCAAAATGCGACACTTGTGACACTATCAAAGTGAGTATTTTTTATGTGTAACAGAAACATGATTGGTACATACTTGGTACATGGTTGGATTCACTTGTTTATGGTACATGTTGATTATAGGTTGTTTGGTACATTTTGGTGCTTGGTTGATGCACTTGTTTATGGTACAGGTTGATTACAGGTTGTTTGGCACAGGTTGGCGCATGGTTGATGCACTTGTTTATGGTACAGGTTGAATACATGAGGTACATGTTGATGCATGGTTGATGCATGGTTCAGATTTATTGGTACATATTTACAGAGGTATATCTCATAGTGATAGTGTGACAGTGGTTCCATCATTCTACTTCTACTTTAGGGTGGTAGGACAGGGAAAGGACAGGTGGTTGTAGCCACCTTCCATTTGTAGCCGGAGAGAATAGGGGGTTGTAGCATCCTTCTGGTTGTAGCCAGAGAATTGGGGAGTTGGAGCTTCCCTAGGGTTGTATCTTGAGAAACTAGGGGTTTGGAGCCTCCTTCCAGTTGCAGCTGGAAAACAAAGGAAGTTAGTGCTTCCAATGAATGTAAGTCTTCAAGACATATAAGAAAAATAATTTCATGGTTTTCTCCCGATTTGGGTTTCCACGTAAAACACTGGTGTACTGTGTATGTATGTGATTGTTTATTTCTTACTTCTCATTATTAGACAATAATTCTACATTGATATAACAATTGAAGAAAAAGGATTATAATTATGCTATTATTGATTCACCCCCCATCTCAGTAATCCAACAGTAGCTTCCACCTCTCTTTCACCTTCAACTTATGTTATCTAAATTTTGTGCGGGTCAACTTCATCTGGTGCTTCTTCCTGCACATGGTAGCATGACAATAGTTCTTTTACTGTCTGTATGTTCTGTTGTTGATCTTTTGTCATAATTTCAACTTTTGGTTCCTTAATGTATATCACCCCTATGATTTGTTTGAGTGTTGAGTCTATGTTGGGGTTCTCGTGCTCAAATGAGAAAGTGTCTGTAAAATTCTATTGTAATATTTTCCAGACTATAGTTCCTCTGCACCATTCCTGGTCTATATACCAGTTTGCCAGAATCCCTTCTAATGTGTGAATAAATTAATGAGGCCATTTCTCTAGTGGTGTCATTCTCCATAGTGTTCTACATTTATCCAAGTGTTATGATGGTGTCCCCTATCAATCATATTTCTGCAGTTGGTTTCTTCCCTTTTTTGCGCCAAATTTGATGTGCAGTAACCACTTACATTAGTACCAGTCCTTGACTATCTCTTTGTGCGCACCCCACCATCTTGCAGGTGTTTCCTTGAGTGTTATATCCATAGCTAAGAGCCTCTAATTTTCTAACACTTCATCTTCATATCTTGTTAAGAACACTTCTAATTCAGTCACCCCATGGAAGTTGGGAGGTTCTCTTATCTTTGTACCTACCCATATTACTGTGAATTATTTCTTCCGCATGTTCTTGTGGATACTTTGTGTAACCTCTGCTGCCAATTATCCAACCCTATATCTGAGTCTGACGTGCATGACGTGATACTTCTCCAACTAAGTACCCCATATGTCGTTTGATTCACATAATCTTCTTCTCACATGGTGGTTCTTTACAACTGGTTAATTTCCTCTGGGTCTAAACAAGTGGGTTCTACAAACCTTTCCCCTTTTAATAGATTTAATAGAAAAATGACTCTGTATTCTCCTGACTCAAATTTCATATTCCTCGTCTTTAAGTTAATTATGGCCTAATTTTCAAACGCCCAATCCAAGCCAAGCTATGTTGGATAAGGTGTTGTGCCATCCACTATCTCTATCACTTAGAAATCAGCTTTAGTGTGCACTCCATCTAGATCTATTGTCACCCCCTTTAGCCTTCCAATTCGTAGAACTATGTGTTGATTTTCTAGTTTCATTTGAATAGGTGAATATGCTAAGGTGGGATCTCCCATACATTTCCATGTCTTCTTGGGTAACACATTTACTTTGGATACTAAATCCAGTATAATATCTCCCATGTTGAAATATCCAATGTTGGCGTTCAATCTGAATTCTCTGGTTGTTCTCCTCCTTGTATGCAGATGATTAATTGTTTTTTGTTCTAGCTTTCCCTCTACCTTTGTGCTACATATTTCTAACATATTTGTAACACTTTAACAGATGATGGATCATTTAGTAGTTTGAAACAGGATTGGAGAAAAGCCTTAATTATACTTACTTGTCTTAGGGGTTGTGCTTCATTAGTGTGATCCAGTGATGGAGGCATCTCGTACGTTGGTACTTCCTGAGTATGCTTCGTTGTTGATGTCGATGCAATGTCTAGCTTAAAGAATTCTTGTCTATCCTGCTTGAATATATCATTTTCATTCTGCGCATCAAACTTCTTTAGCAGTGCAACATTCTTCTTTACCCATTGGTGTTGTGTTGGATCTTGTCTTACTGTGTCATTTCTTGTATTATCTCCTCCATGCACAACTATGTTGATATTTATTTCATCATCCCTTGCTTCCAAATAAATCCACTGAACATTATGATTGTTCTAATTTCTCTTTTTTTGGATCTTCCCCAATAGTGTGGGACAATCTTCTGTGTCATGATCTGATGCGCGAAAATACATACATGTCGCAGGTGGAAGTGGAAATTATCTTTCATAGTGTCCTGGTTGTTGAAAATTGTGGCATACCACTGGTCCTCTACCTCTTCCAAAGCCTCCTCTTCCTCTTCCTCCACCTCTATAGCCATCTCTATCTCCTCGCAGTACATTGTACTGGGGCGTTTGGTTATACTGCGTGGTATTATGGTGTGGTTGTGCGGTATTGTATTGCGGTTGCACAGTGTTATATTGTTGTTGTGCAATGTTATATTGTTGATGCACAGTGTTATATGGGTTTGGTACTTGGTTAAACTATGGTGCAATGTTGGCACAGGGGAATACCCAGGGTTCATCTCTAAGAGCACACCAACAAGCCCTAACTACTGGCCCTTTCCGAAAAACCTGCAAAGTAAATGAAGTCTCACCTGAAGCAGTTATGAGGGGGTTGCAGGACATATATGTCTACAACTAGAGGGAATATCAAGTGGATCTAACACAAGAACAACACAACATTCATATATGACTTATCAACTTAGATCTATTCTTCACATCTACTTATCAGATCTAAAATAGTAATGCAATCACAATATATCAATGACAGAGATAAAATACCAATCACACAAAACACAAGATGTACGTGGTTCACCCTCTCTCTAGGGATACATCCACATAACTATGCTATAATATATTAAGGTAAAGCATACAGTTCTTGTCTTCTCTCTTAGCTAGTAGATCTTCATTCTTCTCCTCTCTTTCTCTCCCCTCCATGCACACCCAGCTGAAGATCTTACAATACCAGAAGACTCTCACTCTTAGCACTTCTCTCTCTCACAACAACAACTAGATCGATCAATAACAACAATGAAAATATTGACACCAACCCAACCTAGGTCCTTTAGACCTCTATTTATACATTACAATAGCTCACCGACATCCTTAGGTCAAAACCTAGGTGTCCAAAACCCTAGGTCAACTTGACCTGTATTTTCAGAGCTTCGCCAGCCTATCTTTCCTTCCTTCTCGCATGCTGCTCCAAAGCATCCAATAGTGGATTTTTCTTCTTGCTGAGTTGTCCACAATCCTTATTTATTTCTTATCTATCATTATTGATCTCATCATCCAACAACTTACTTCTCTCCGTATTTTCTACTCTTTTGCTCACTTCGACCTAATATCAGTCACTGTGTATTCCGCGAAGTTCGCATTCTCCCTTTTCTTCCTTGATCTTCACTTGCTCCCATAACCAAGGGCCATCAGGCCCCCAACACTCACCTATGACTCATCCTGAGGCACTTCAGATCTTAGATTCGTATTTTAATTTGACTCCAGACTACGCAGTGCAACCTTTACTTTCTACTCGATGCCTCCGCTTTTCCCTTATGCATAATGTCTTTTCTATGACTGGTACCCAGTTTCAACTACACTTGGTACCTATACCCTTTAATTCATTCTTTCACTGAGAGATACGAGGCATCTGGTTGTCATAGTACAATTTCAACCGACTCCCATTCACTAAACCTTCCTTCCACTCCCCATTCAGAGTCTTCAATTGCGCAGCTCCTCCCTCTGTAACATAAGAGATCTGATATTGCCCTAGCCAATGCGTTCTGAACTTCCCAGATGCTTTATGAACTTTCTATCATATACCATTACTAGATAACCTTGTTTGACTGCCTTCTTCTTGATGTGTCTGTCATGATAGGCCTTCTCTCTTTCCTTATGAACTTGCCGATGGAATCCCACAACAAATCTGTCTTCCTCGAATTCAACCAACTATGCAAGCCTCTCTTGAATAGTGCCAGGGTCATCCATATCTGTAAAGGAAACAATTCTTAGGCTTGGTACTAGATATTCCATTGTAACAATAGCTTCGAGACCATAAACCAAATTAAAAGGTGTCTGCATTGTCAACTTCTTGCAAGTGGTTCTATAGGCCCATAATACTACTGATACTCTTAGGTCCCAATCATCCCTGTTCACACTGCAAATATTTGTGAGCACTGTCTCCGAGATCTTGTTGAATTCTTCGACTATCCCATTTGCTTGTGGATGGTACGATGTGCTCTTTTGATGGTGGACTACAAATTCTTCAGTCAAGGCTTCAACTATCTTATTAATGAAATGTGTACCTTGATCACTCATAAGGATCTTTGGGCATCCAAAACTAGTTATGATGTCATCAAATATGAATCACACAACTATAGTTTCACTATAGTCCTTAACTTCTCTTGCTTTGGCCGATCTAGTCAAGTACTATGCTGCAATAATTATGTACCTTGCTCCTGTGTGCTTCCCTATTGGGTTTATAGGTCCAACAAAGTCAATGGACCATTTCTCAAATGCTTGTAGGGTCATTTGTGGTTCCAATGGAATTTCATCTCTTCTGGATGGTTTCCCAATTCTTTGGCATACATCGCAGGTCTGGAGTAGTCTTTAGCATCTCTATGTAAGGTAGGCCACCAAAGGCCAACTCTCAGAACCTTCTGCACAGTTTTTTTTCTTGCATATTGTCCTCTTGCGATGCCTTCATGATATTATGCAAGGATCAGTGGTCGTTCTGCCTCCATAACACATCTTCTTAATATCTCATCAGGTCCCATCTTATATAGATGTTCGGCTATAAGTGAGAAGTTTGTAGCACGCACAACTAGTTGTTTCTTCTCAGGAATTGTGAACTCACTAGGTTTCATTCCTATTGATATGAACTGGAATATCTCTTTGAAGTGGTCATCAATATTTCTAATGGCCAATAGTTGTGCATCCGACAATGTATCCTCCAAATTGGTCATCTCTTCTCCATGTTCCAACCTTGACAAGTGGCCAAGGCCTTTGTTCATTCTCCCTTTCTTTACTATGATCTCAAAATCATATTCTTGAAACAACAGAAGCCATCTGCATATCCTTCCCCCCAACACTGGCTTGTTGACTAGGTATTTCAGTGTGGAGTGATCAGTAAACATTTTAAAGTGTCCTCCCAACAAGTAGTGGTGAAATTTCTGCAATGCGTACACCATGGCTAACCCTTCTCGCTCAGTGGTGGTGTAATTAATTTCAACAGTTGATAGCTTCCTGCTAGCAAAGGCTAATGGGTGGTAAATATCTCCTCCTCCCAGTTGTGCTAACATAGATCCTAAAGCAATGGAAGACACATCGACATGCACGTGAAACTCCTTGTTCCAATCTGAGAAAACCAGAATGGGCGCAGTAACCATTTTCTATTTCAGTGTGTCGAAGCTCTGTTGGAATTCTTTTGTCCAACTAAACTGACAATCCTTCTTCAATAGCTTCTCCATGGGCATTGTAATCTGAGAATATCCCTTAATGAACTTCCTATAGTATCCTGTGTGTCCCAACGAAGTGTGCAACAGTTTAACTGAAGTAGGAGGGGGTAGATCAACTATAATGGAGATCTTGGATGGATATACCAGTAATCCTTGCTACATACATTATGTCCTAACAGAACTCCAAATGGTGAAAATAAAATTCATTTCTTCAGGTTCAAGGAAATTTGGCACTGACTGCATTTATCCAACATTAGCCTTAGACATTCAATATGATTCTTCAATAGACTAAAAATAGTCCAATCATCAAAATATGCTTCTAAAAATTTATGCAGAAATTCCTTGAATGCTTCGACCACCACCCTGGAAAAGATGGTTGGGGCATTCTTCAATCCGAATGGCATCACTATATATTGGTAGGATCCCCATTCTGTTGCAAATGTTGTCTTATGGCGATATTCCTTTGTAATTCGGATCTGATGGTATCCTGAAAATCCATCTGTAAAAGAATATACTTCCTAGCCTCCCACATTATCTAACACTTCGTCAGTGAATAGTGTAGGGAAGGGGGCATGCAAACAAGAATCATTCATCTTCCTGAGATCTATGCATATCCTGATCTCTCTTGTCTTCTTTTCTTTCACCACCATAGGGCTAATCCACTCTAACTCTTCGACAGGTTCTATGATTCCTGCTTCCAACATTCTGTCAAGCTCAATCTTCACTTTTTCCTTATATTTAGGGTTCAGTCTGTAAGGTCTCTGTTTAACTGGTCTTTCATCTGGCTTTAAAGGAATCCTCATCTCTCCCTTAGGTCCTTTAATTACCTTCATATCAGTGAACTTGGTTGGAAACAAGTCCTAATATTCATGCAGTAACTCTGTAATTTTGTCAATGGTGACAACATCCTAGTCATCTCTGATATTTTCAAACTTTGGTGTCTTCTCTGTTCCAATATTGACCTTTTTAATATTGATCGGTTGTTCAATAAATGGTATCTCAACTCCTAGTACTTCCACATCTCCCTAGCCTTCTGTTTCTAATATGTTCACCTTCCTAGGATCATCGTCTTCATCAACATTGACATTGTAACAACCTTGTAGTTTATGGAGAGGCGCAGTCCATTTTTCCTCTTCTTGTTCCAAAGGAAGGCTAGATGCCTGCTCAAATACTTTCTGTCTCACAATCTCTAATGCTTGATATGCTGAAGGATATTGACTTTCAAATAAGAAGGTAGTCACAAAATTCTGAGTCATACCTTCCCAATCCATAGTGATGAGGCTCAACTCTGCTTGAAGGTACCAGTTTATAGATGTCGTGTCCATCGTGTTAATGAATTTGTGCACCCATTGTTCTTGAGGAATGTTTCTCTAGGCTTCCTCACAACTCCGCACATGGTCCTTTGGACATCTTCGACCTGTGTACCAAACTTTGCATCGTTCTACTTGTGATGAGAATCGTGTTGTCATCAGGGCATGACACTGTATCCAATCTGTAATGTTACTTTTGTGTGCCCCCCACCATCTTGTTGGGGTTTCTCTCAGGGCCTCATCAATTGCCAATAATATTTTTTTTATTGGTACACCTTCTTCAAAGTCCGACAAGAAGGTTTCTAAAGGATTCAAACCATCAAAGGTGGGTAATTTTTTTACTTTTGTGCCAATGTAGCGGACTTCTATGGTTAATCTAGCACATCTTCTTGTAGATACTTCATACATCTTATTCTGCCAGTTCTCTAGTGCTTCTTTTGAGTCTAATGAACATACGCTGTCACTTCGCCAACTTAAGTTTCCATCGATTGTGGGATTAATGTAATACTATTGTCTGGCTGTTAATTTGTATATGTTTTCCAGTTCGTATGCATGGTCTTCTTCTCTGATAGGTTTTGTGTATCGCTAACCTTCATCTGAATCTAAGAGTGCAATGAACCTAAGGACATCTCTTTCAAAAGTCATATGTCTTTTCTTTAAATCAACCACAATGGAATTATTGAAATCCCAATCAATTCCTAACAGTGTAGGATAAGGGCAGTTGTCGTCAACTATCTCAATTACCTCAAAATCTACAAACGTTCTTACTTTGTCGATGTCCACAGGGACATGTTCTAATATACCAAAAGGGCTTACAACTTGTTGATCAGTGATACTAAGCCTGGTAGGGGAATAGATCAACTTTGGTTTTCCCATCAGTGCCCAGGTTTGCTTCATCATGACATTGACCTCCGACCCTAAGTCGAGGACTACATAATCTATCTCATACTCTCCTATTTCAGAATTCAAATGTAATTCCTTATTTTTCCTTCTCTTCTTATTGATTTGGTGTACTGACCTATTCAGTAAAGTGTCTATCTTTCTTAGCTCATATTGTTTGATTAGATTTTGTAACTCTTGTACAATGCTTTCATCCTGAATCAACCTAATGCAAGTATACAAAAATTCCATGAGCTTGCTTACCTCGTTTCCTTCTTTTGGCGAAGTAGACTGATCAAATGCCAGAGGCATTCCATATTCTCTCACTTCTGGTCTAGTCCTTGATGAAGAGACTTGGTCTCCTCTCAATTCTTTTCTGGCTTCCTCAAATATTTGTCTTTCTTTCTTTGCATCAAAGGTTTGGGTTTTCTCTGCAACTTTCCTAATTCCTGAATCTTTTGTAGTCTTCCCTTGGATCATTCTGTCATCTCCTATAACATCGCATCCTCTAGTTATAACATCAACTATAGGTTCTTCTCTATGAGGCTCAGCATATATCAGTTGCACTTGCGGGTTCTGCTGAGGTCCTCGTCTTTCTTGAAGCTTAGCTAGAAACACATGACAATCTTCTATAACATGTTCAAATGAGATGCAGTAGCTGCAAGTGGTAAAAAGGTTCTAGAAATCCCTTGTGAGGTGTCTTGGTTGTGCACAGTTATAACATATTATATGTCCTCAGCCTCGACCCATTCCTCCTCCTCTTCCTCTTCCTCTGAATCCACCGTGAGGATTGAAGTTGTCTCTCCCAAGAGAGTTATATTGTGTAGTGTTTCCTTCTTGCTGTCCTTCGCCTTGAATCTTATATATGTCTCTCGACCTTTCATGCATGAGATCGTAAGCCCTACAATCCATATCATCATTTCCTATGGAATTACATAATGTATAGTACAAATTTGTAGGTGTCTGTACATACTTTTGCATGTAGTAGCACTCACTAGGGCGATGTTTGTTTCTGCATACCTCACACCAAGGTAAGGTGACTTTCTTCAAAGGGATCAGAGCTCTAGAAGTCAA
>SNQJ01S0165102.1:5158-18118 GCA_010110895.2 Picea sitchensis | reverse complement strand
GTATATGTATATGTATATGTATATGTATATGTATATATATGTGCTTCCTATGCCATTTTGATAAAAATTTTGAATTTGTACTATAATGGTGAATCGTTCTGTAATAGAAAGATAGATAACACCGCTGTTAATTAAATAGAATTAAAAATATATAAATTTGAAATGGGCGTTCTAGCATTTCCATTTTTGTAAGATTATTGAGAATTTGATCTCGCAATTTTGTGCTGGCAATTTGTTCTGGCATTTTCATTTTTGCAAGAGTAATTCTGAGAATTCATTTCAGAAATTTCGTGCTGGAAAATTCATTCTGGCACCTTCGTTTTGGTGAGATGGTTTCTGAATTTCATTTCGACACCTTTGTTTTTGTAAGATGGTTTCAGAATTTGTTGCTGGCAAATCGTTTGTGTATTTATTGATTACCTATCCATTCTTTTAATTAAATAGTGACAACATTTATCCTTATTTCAGAAGCCATTATATAACCTAGTGATTCCTCTATGTTCTGTTTATTTATGCTCATTTTTATTCGAAGGTGAATGAGCCTGTGGTCACCGATTGATAGTGTGCTTGTTTTAGTCTGCCCATTCAACACTATTTGTTATGCTGGGACGTAGAGAGAATTTCTGGATTGATTGATTTTATTTTATTATCTGTTAGGGACAAACAACATTGAATATGATCTTAATTACAAGACAACATTGAATATATTTTATCATATTTATTTGACTGTCTTCCCTTTATACATTTTATTATATGTTATGGAAAGACAGTGTTGATTAATTTCTTAATTAAAGGACCACCTATGACCCAAATGTCGGGAAGTTCACTCTAAGTAGAATTAAATACCTCTCTAGTTATACCTCACCTTTTTGCTATTGATAATTTATGAGTCTCCCTAGGATAGACGAAATATCATTTAGTGTTTTATTGTGGTTTGTCTTCAAATTTTAAAGGAAAGCAGTTCATTGATTGAATTTGTATGTTATCCTAATGTTCAATAAGACAAGTATTTCACAAGCTTGTATGGATTGAAATATAATAGGACCTTCCAAGGAGGCTAATTACATCCTTTAGTTTATCATTTAACTAGTGAGAAGAATAAATTATAATAAGCGTACCCTTTTTATTTATATTATTGGATTTATTAAACTTATGGAGACATGTGCAAATCTCTAGTTTGGTTCATGTTAATTAGAATTTTAGGAACTTGAGGTATAGTTGGTAAGTTTAGTTATTTGATTATATTTGGTCGATGCACTAGAAATAAATTTATTATATCATAGGTAGGATTAATTACATTGCATAATAATGGAAAAACTATAGTCCTAGTGATGAAGGATTTGAGTTATAGGTTACAAAATTATCCTTGTCATATGAGATTGACTATGGGTTACAAATTTTAATTTTGATGGCTATGTTTCAATTGAAGTTTACTGATCTTCCTAATTTACTTTTCTTACTAGGATGGCATTCCAGATATTTAGATCTTACTGTATTGACTTGTTCGATTCTTGAACAAGTGAATTATTCTAAATTATTGATGTTAAAATCGAACACTTATAACACATAATAATATGGTAATGCAATTTGACTTAGATAGCGTTCTAATGACACTATAATTTAAATTGCGCATATGATTTGTTTTAAGGATAAACTTAGATTGCACCTTATTGATAAATTTCTTTTAGACATGTTATGATGGGCATGTGACAGATGACTAAAACAGACGGTGACTATCTACTAGATTGACATGACGTTTGATTAGGATATTGGTGAAGTCATTTATGGCTTGCGTTTCCCATTGAGGGTGTTGTGGTTCCTCTTAAATATTGTGTACTTGGTATAAAAACCTTTTTATGCTTGGTCTGCTTGTGTTGGGCGGGATGTAGACACCTCCATGTTCCTCAGAACAACCGCTATCCCTGAGACCTTAAATGGTTAAAATCAATGGTACCATGGGCTTGAGAATTGCTTATGTGTCTTGGAGGTCCTAACCGTTGTAGGGTAGGACGGGTGGGTAGTTAGTCTTATTATTTTGTCGGTTGATTGTTGTTCATTGCTGGCAGAGGTTGATGTGCATCTTATATCCTTATGTTGATATCGCAGTTGTATGCGTCATGATTCGTCATCATGCGGCGGCGTAGAGTATAATGTCTTGTTACCCTTGTACACATGCACACAAAAAAAATAAAAAAAATTGCACTTGTTATAAGAGGTTTTTCGACGTAACGAGGAGGAACGTTACAGTTTCCACTAGGGACAATTTTGTCTGTAGTTGATTTTGCACAGAATTACACATTCACTGCACAAAATTAAATACAGAGCGAATATTATCATTCTGATTAAGTCACGATATTTGTCCATGTTCTATATAGACGTTCTCAATGGAGTCTTCCAACATAGAAGGCACCAATGACAATCTACATGTTATTAAAGAATATCAATTTTATATAAGTGATGATCGAGCACACGACAAACATTATGTACAACATTGATTTGATAAATTTTATGATTCATTGAAAGAACATGAAATTAGATTTGATCGACATTGGAAATGGTATGATGGGTGTGAGGTTCAGTTCAAATCTGTACGATCAATCTATTGGTTATGTTGTCTTCATAAAAAATTAAACATTACACATAGTTGGAATTTTTTTTAGACTGGTCATGGAAAAGGAGAGCATGAGGGTGCAAGCACATGTATAAAATGAGAACTTGGAAGGTATCAGCTGAACCCTCATGCCGATCTATTTGAATGTGCTAAACAAGTTGTTGAATGGTGCAACATGGTGCTAAGCCATGAATATAATCCATCAAGGGATGTGCACAGGTTTGTCTAAGTATAAATGTTACATGTATGTGCACAGGATATACAAATTTGAACGTGTTCAAATTTATATTCAATCTTCAATCATTTTCTTGAGAGATTTCAAGTTAACAAGTTCTTGTCTTGTGTAGGTTTTTTTGGTATTTTGGAATCCAATAGGTAAATAGATCAATCCCATATGATGCCAGTACAATACCTGGGACAAGAAAAATACATTCAGTGAAAACAAAATGTTTTCAAAATGGGTTTGTATTTGAAGGATGAAATGACTCTTGTTTTTGTTTAGTTTGCATAGAGGACACATAATCCATAGATATTTATGAGAACGAAAATGCAAGACATGTTAGAGTTTGGAGACATATTGAATTTAATGTAAAAGGGGAAATGCCACTTGCAATCTTAGAGGAGATGGAATCAAATGAAACTATAGTGTCATTTGATGGTGATAGAGTTTCTGATCTTGTTAGAGAAGGTAAAATTTTTATGTTTAATTTTTTTCAAATAACTTGTAGATACATACTTGTGTGATAATCTAACACGAATTATTTTTTTTCCAATATATCCAATTATTTGCAGGAGATGTTTTTTCCATGGTTTCACCTGTAGACAACAATAAAAACATGAAATATTATTTGGTGCGATGCACGGAACAAAAGATGAGGCTATTAGAAGATTTTGATGATAACGATTTTATATATGAAAGAGGATCCATTGTATTGAAAGAATATTTTTTTCAAGAAACCCATCAAATTGATACTCATGTTCACTTACAAGACTATCAGTCAGATGTCACAAGTTGTCAATATAGTCATTCGGTATGTGCAGTGCACATAAAGTTAATAGAAGTTCAATAAAATATAATCAAAAAAGTTAGAAAATGGAAAATGTCCAAAGTATATCATGAACGAATAATTGAAGATGGAATACCATTACGATGTTTTTAAACAAACTTGGCACATGTGTACATTCCAGAATTTTTAATTTTTCATTGAAAGTACATTCCAAATTTTGATAACATGTTTTGACTATCTTCAAACATATTTTCAATTATGACATTTAAAATACTATGTATAAAAAACTCACTTGGGAACTGCACCCCAATTAGTACCTAAAAGTATATTGTTAATACTTACAACCGAATTAGTATAGGATTTAGGGAACTACTAATTTCTATGGAAGTGAAAGAACCATTTGGTAACTTATACCCCTATCTATACCTAAAAGTATGTCATTAGGGAATTTCACCCTAATTAGTATAGAAGTAAAAGACATGTTTGGGTCACACCTTAATTTAGTTAGTGCTAAAATTATGTTCTTGGGATTTAAAAAATAATTAATATAATAACAAGGGAACCACTTGTGGTGCACCCTATTTGAATAAGAGTAAGAGAAGTACTTACAAATTATGACACCCCCATTAATACCCAAAAATATGATCTTGGGGAATTCCACTCTAATTAGGATATGAATGAGGGAATCACTTAGAAATGTATGCCCAAGTATGTTATGACCTAAATTTGTATATGAGTGAAAGAACCAAGAATCTCTTGGGGTGCACCCTAAATTTAATATAGGATAGAGGAGAAATTAATCTTTTAGGGACATCCATTTTATATAATACAAGTTCTTTTTTCATATCAAGAAGTGAGGTATCCTTAGGCTCAAGTGATGAAACTCACCCTAACTTGGGCATGCTCACTACTAGGCATATTTATGAGACATCTTTAAGTACCTAATCCGACTGATAGACCCATCATCATATATCCTTCTAAGTATGCCCCCTTCTAACATTTGGATGAGACTAATATTTTTTAAAGAAAACATAATATTAGGGCAGCTTTATGATATCAAATTCTCATTCCATCTTCTGATTTGAAATGGATCACATGTTAAGACAAGTAAAATATATTTTAATGAATCTCATTCGATGGGTTTTACTTGCTTTAGAATGTTTGAACTCATTCCCATATATTGTAAAAGGTTGATATCGAAACTCTCTATTTAAAGAGAAGTTCCTTCACATCTTATGCATGGTTGGATTTATGAGATTTTGTAATGACCTCCTCATTACGCCAACAATCCTCTTATAACAAGTGAAATTTTTTATTTTTTTTGTTACAGGTGTGTGCGCGCATGTACAAAGGAAATAAATACATTCGACTCTACGTCGCCACCCGACGACAAATAAGACCCAACCATGATGAACACAACAAGATGAAATAAGACGCACAACAAGTGACTGCATGCATTAACGATGATCAATAAACAATAAGTAAGACTGACTACCCGCCCGTCCTACCCTGCAATGGTTAGGACCTCCAAAACACATAAGCAATGCTCAAGCCCAGGTTCCCATCAATTTTAACCATTTAAGATCTTAGGGATGGCAACTGTTCTGAGGAAAATGGAGGTGTCTACATCCCACCCAACACAATCAACACCAACACTAAAAATTCTAAATCTACCTACATCAATGAGAAACCAAGATTTGTTCTATCAACCCAATTCAATTAAACCAAGGGTGGGAGTAAACTTTACTATAATTCATCGTACATTAGCTTAAATTAACTACGCATTACTAATCTAGTTCTAAATTAATCCGTCATCATCCAGGTTTGTTAGCTCATTAGATCACAATTAAATTAATCATTCTATCTACAAGGCGTAAGACATCCGAATTACAAAAACTTACAAGCAATCCATCTACTTAATCCACCATTCATCGGAAAATAAGTCCCATTTGAGTAAGAGAAATAAAACCGAGTTAGAAATCTACAAAAGCTTATACATAGTTCTTGTAACAGGTAGAGATCTATTTACACCCATTTTAGAACTCTTCCTAAGTGGTGTCAAGAATCAATCATCAATTCCATCAGGCTATTGTAACAATTACCATTCTGATGCAGCGTAATTAATTATCTTAAAAATGACTCGTCTAAATTATGTGGAACAATAAGAATCCATTTCCACAATTATATCCAGTAAGATACCGAGAGGAGGTCAACCTCATAATAATTTGAATAAAGGTTGAAATCTTTAGTTATCTCCATTTAGAGGATTTAAGAATATCCACCTTAAATAATGTACATTAGTTGATTTAAATCCCCATTCACTGAATCCTAATAATTGATCGCACTTAGATTTAAGAACCTTACCTCTTATATCAATCACAATGAAATTACAACACCATTACTCTAATCATAACCATATCATCACCTTCTATATTATATTAACATTCAATTAAGTAACAAGGATTTTACATTTTATTTGTTATTAATAACAAGGACACTACAATAACCTTACCATGACCTTCACATTACAATGATATGTTATTTATGTCAATTACAGTAACCTTACCATAAAACGATGACACATCAACATTAACCATACCATAACCCTCAGCATTGATATTAAGTGTTTCATTACATTATCATCACCATACAATCTAACATTTTAGCCATAAAGATTCGGGTCCATATCTACATTAATTCTTTATCCAAGTGTTTATGTATAATAAATGATGTAATTTACTTGAACCACATAACTCATAATCTATGATTTACATCACCATACAATCTACACATTAGCCACCAAAATTTATCTCTGCATCTACATTAATCCCTTCCAAGTGGGTATGTATAACCAAAGACGTACTTGACTTGAACCATCTAATGGAATAATATATGATAACTGGAAACATAAATATGATAAATAGGATAGTCCACAATATGAGCTATCGATGAGTGTCACAGCATATTGCTTTGGAAAAAAAAATTGAAAAAAAGAAAGATTTATGAGGGAGCAGGCAAATTGTACCATAAGACAATTATTTTGAATTGCTAACAATATTATTTATTTAACTAGAGCATTTTTAAAATGAGAACAATAGAATTATGTATAAAAAGAAGGGTAAACAGAAATCAACCCAGGATGAACCTTTATTTTAAAAACAACTGAAGAATTGGTTACTCGAAGTTGACTATGTGTAGCTATACTCGCCAGGTGGATATGCTAGCTGGACAGTTACAGTTGTAGCTTTAACTTAATCCTAAAAATAGAACAGGTGATAAAAAGGGAACCCACTGACTTTCCAACGTCCACTCTAAAATAGGAAGGCGCTAATCTCCAAGGTTAACAGTGGTCACGTAGTGAAATCCGCTCTCGGCCTTTCAAAAATCAGAATTTAATTTTCAGCCAGAACAACTAGCAAGCGTGCCGGCATCTCAGATGCGTCATAGGTGGGAGGTGGGCATCTCAGACATGTCCACATCATATAATCAAATCAATGAAATATCACAGTAAATAAATCAACCCAAATAGCACACTCCTTGACTCAATCCGGATTCCAAGGGGTTCCATCGATGCCTCTGCATCCTCAATGTCTAAAACCCTGCACACTCAATAAAACTGAGTCAATAGCACCTATCTATGTCAAGGCATTAAAACATCATGTAATCTATCATATAACATCATAATCAAGGACAAGAGTTTTAATATCATAATATTCCAGATCACTTGCGAGCAAGTGTCCTCAAAGAATAAGTTTTCTCAGTGCGCCAAAGCAGGATGTTACATACACCCCCTCTTGGTCTAAACTTCGTCCCAAAGTTTCATAGTATAAATGTCGAAATAAACATATCACAATATCATAAGTCTATCTGTCAAACAAAAATGGAAACTTCTGGCGCATATCATATGCGTCCTCCAAGGTCGCCGAGTGTGGACTATAACTGTCCCACCGGACCTTGACCTGATCTACCATTCGACGTCGTAATTGTCGAACACAATGATCTAAGATGCGGACCAACTCAGCCATGAGCACTCCCTCATCCCATAACTGCAAGGAACTCATTTCAATCACATGTGTAGGATCACTAATATAATGTCTCAAAACAAATACATTAAAAACATCGTGCATACACCTCAAAGAATCAAGCAAGGCTAGTCGATAGGCCACGGGCCCCTTTTTCTCCACAATCTTGAAAGGTCCCATGAACCTAGGAGAGATTTTATCTCCCTTTACAAAATTGATCAAAATCTTATGCGGTTTAACCCACAAGAAGACTCGATCACCGACCTCATAGCTACGGTCGACTCGGTGCGCATCGACATAACTCTTTTGTCGATCTTGTGCTTCTTTAATCCTTTGTCTTATGGTTTTCATTTGGTCTTCCATTTCTTGGATCGCTTCTGGTCCTACCAGGACCCTATCCTCAAGTCGATATCAACTCAAGGGCATCCGACATGGTCGCCCGTAACGAAACTCGAAAGGCACCATCTTAATGGTGCTCTGGTAACTGTTTTTGTAAGCAAACTCTACTAGTGGCAAGAATTCCTCCCAATGCTTTTGTTGGTCCATCACGTACATGCGAAACATGTCTTCCAAGGTTTTGTTCGTTCGTTCTGTCTGCCCGTCAGTCTCCGGGTGGTATGCAGTACTAAAGTTAAGTTGGGTTCCCAAGGCCTCTTGGAAACTCGTCCAAAATCGTCTAGTAAACACTGATCCCCGATCGAATATAATCCTCTTAGGCACGCCATGTAGCCTCACAATCTCATTGATGAAAACTCTCCCTATGTCAGGTGCCTAATACGTCGTACGCACAGGAATAAAGTGAGAACTCTTCGTCAGAGTGTCTACTACTACAAAAATCGAGTCATGTCTCCTTGCCGTCAGTGGCAATCCAACAATAAAATCCATCAAAATAACTTCCCATTTCGATTTCGGAATGGCATGTGGTTGTAGTAATCCTGTTTTGTGTCTATGTTCATCCTTTACCTGTTGACACTCCAGACACCTGGCCACATAGTTAACTATGTCGGCCCTCATTCCCCTCCAGAAGAATAAGGGTTTAAGATCTGCCCTCATCTTCGTGACTCCCAGGTGAGCCATGTAAACTTCTCTATGAGCCTCACTCGGGATCAATATCCTTAAATCGTCATTTGGCGATACATAAATCCAACTTTTAAACCTCAATAACCCATCGCTATCAAAATAAAATACCTCATATCATGGTACCATCATTGTGTTTTGTCCAATAAAGCCCTCAACCTCCTTGTACCAGTCGTCGTCACGCTGTAAGGTTAGAATATTTTCATGTAGATTCGTCTGAAGAGGCAATGCCAAAAATATGCGCGGCCTCTGACTCAAAGCATCTACCACTTGGTTCATTGTTCCCTTTATGGAAGTAATCTCGAAGTCGTACTCGCTAAGCAATTCCGACCAACATTGTTGTCGCGCGTTGAGGTCGCTTTGCGTAAAAATGTGTTGTAGTCCACAATGATTAGTCTTTAGTTCAAATTTTCATCCAACAAGTTAGTGTCTCCAAACCTTCAAGGCATATACGATGGCTAATAACTCTAAATAGTGTGTCCCATAGTTCTCCTCATGCCTTCTCAATTTGCTCGAAATGTAAGCAATCACTCGTCCGTCCTGCATCAAGACCCTGCCTAAACCTTCCTTGGATGCATCAGTGCATACCAAGAAGTCTGCATCCATGTCAGGGACTTTTAGTATCGGTGTTGTTGTCAACAACTCTTTAAGCCCCCGAAATGCTTCTACACATTTCTCGGTCCAAACAAACTTCTTGTTTTTCTTCTTCAATTCCGTGATCAGATTTGCTATCTTCGAAATTCCCTTGAAAAACTGTCGATAGTATCCTACTAAACCCATAAAGCTAAGCATTTCTATGACATTCGTTAGTGCAGGCCATTCCATAATAGACTCAACCTTGGCTGGATCCACAGCGATGCCTTTGCTGAAAATGACATGTGCTAAGTAGTGAATCCTCGATTGATAAAAAGAGCATTTGGACAACTTCCCAAACAATTTTTGCTCTCACAGGCACTGTAGCACCAAGTGCAAGTGCTCATCATGCTCCTCCATCATCCGAGAGTAGATCAAGATATCGTCAATGAATACTTGGATGAAATTGTCCAAATATTCACTGAACACCCCATTCATCAAACTCATAAATACCCCCGGGGTGTTTGTCAGTCAAAACAATAAAACAATAAACTCGTAATGTCCAAATCTTGTCTTAAAGGCTATCTTAGGGACATCATCCTCCTTGATCCACAACTAGTGATACCCTGATCACAAATCGATCTTGGATAACATCGTTGCACCCTTCATTTGATCGAACAGATCATCAATTCTTGGTAAGGTATATTGATTCTTGATCGTAGCCTTGTTTAGTTGACGATAGTGAATGAAAATCCTCCAATATCCATCCTTCTTTCATATGAAAATGACAGGTGCTCCCCACAGTGACACACTAGTATGTATCAGTCTCAGGTCCAACAACTCCTTCAGTTGCATTTTCAACTCTTGCAACTCTGGGGTCGACATTCGATAAGGCGTTCTTGCTATCGGTTCGGTCCCTGGTTTCAGGTCTATGGTAAACTCCAATTCTCTCTCCGACAACATCCCTAGTAACTCTTTCGGAAACATGTCCACAAACTCTGTCACCACCGGAAGGTGTTCTAGACCTTCCACTGCTCCCTTCTCGTTTAGCGAGAGGATTGCATAAAGCTTGCACCCCTTGCGCATACTCTTTCGTAGCTATAAGGAAGAGACAAACCTCGAGGAAACTCCCTGGTTCCATCCTAGAATCACACATCTCTGTCCTTTGTCATCAACCAAGCTCAACCCTTTTGTCTTACAGTTGAGTATTGCCTCATGTGATTCCAACCAATCCATACCAATCATGACGTTGTAAGATCCTAAGATTGTGACATACAAGTTGACCCTTGTGACAAACTCTCCCAAGTTAAGGGCACAACCTGTAACTTTTCCTCCAACCTTCTGTTTGGCTCCTGAAGCCATTTCTATGAAGCTAAACTCATCTTGTTCGACTTCCTTTATATTAATCCTTGTTAGCGCTGCACCAGAAATGAAACTCTCAGTAGCACCTGGGTCTATCAAAATACTAAGGGTGTGGTCAGCGACACTACCTGTCGTCTCGAGCAAAGTTGACTTGTGCTCTTCCTGGCGGTTATTCACCACTGCATGAATTTGATGGGCCTTGCCCATATCTCCCAATGTAGTGGGTCCAGCTGATCCATATGCTCTGGTCCTCTCCACAGGATAGTCACGCTAGTAGTGTGTCTCCCCACACATCCAACACCCCTTCTTCGGCCCAGTAGTCCTGGTACCCGAAGTAGAATATGACAACCTATCGGCCTGAAAACTTGGTCTGTTCTACTGAACATGCCTAAACTGTTGCTACTGTGGGCAACACTGTTACTGATGATGTGGTCCCCGATAAGGTGTCCACTGTTGAGGCGTCGGTCACCGGGGTGTAGTGAAAGTGGATCCCCTCTGGAAGCCACGATATCCCGGTGTATGTCTCACTAGTGTCTGGTGCTGTGGCATTTCAGATGAACCCTTCCCTACTGGTCTCACTGCAGTCTTGGTATGACCCCCACTGATAAGCTCCTCCTCTACTATGAGGGCCTTTTGGATGGCATCGTGCAAGGTTTGAGGCATCAAAATCCTAACCTTTGCACACAGGCTGTCGTTAAGGCCAAACACAAACTGGTTGACCTTAAGTTTCTCTGTGTTAAGGTGCATAGCATACTGGAGAAACTCCATAAAACGTGCCTTGTACTCAGGCACCATACAACCTCCCTATCGTAAGGTGTTGAACTCATTGAGATGAAGCTCAATGAATTCCTCTGAAAGATACCTCTCTCGGAACCGTTCCTTGAACAATTCTCATGACATGTCTTCGATGACCATGTTCAACTGCGGTAAGAGTGTCTTCCACCATAGAAGAGAACTCCCCTTCAGTTGAAATACTTCCATGTGGACCTTCATGTTGGAGGTGTAATTGCGAAGTGCGAAGCACATCTCCATATTCTCCAACCATGCCTCGACGGTGGTGCCATCTGGGGCACCAAAGAACTCGAGAAATTTAACCTTCTCGAGTTCAAGGTGAATGCTACTAGTAACGGCTGGTGTGCATTGTGGAACCCCGGCCGGTGTCGACGCCCTGGCCTCATCTCTGTCCAAGTGGCTGATCAGTGCCTCGGACATGCGTTGAAAAGATCTCATCATCCCGACCACGTCGCCAACTGCTATATTTTCCTGTTCGAGAACCTGCTCGCCTCCCTAGGGGTTAGACCCCTCAGGCATGGATGTTATTGGAGGCGTCATGCCTCCTCCCCTAGCACCCCGTCGTCTGCCTCTGCGACATCTTCTAACCATGATTACCTGCACGCACACAATCAACTCTATCAGCAACAGTATAATAAAATCAATCATGTCACGAAAGCCGTAGTGAATCCCAAGTCGTTGGTCGAACCCGCTCTAATACCACATGTAATGACCTCCTCGTTATGCCGACAATCCTCTTATAACAAGTGCAAATTTTTTTATTTTTTTGTTACAAGTGTGTGCACGCATGTACAAAGGAAATAAATACATTCGACTCTACGTTGCCACCCGACAACAAATAAGATGCAACCTTGATGAACACAACAAGATGACATAAGATGCACAACAAGTGACTGCATGCATTAACGATGATCAATCGGCAATAAGTAACACTGACTACCCGCCCGTCCTACCCTGCAATGGTTAGGACCTCCAAGACACATAAGCAACGCTCAAGCCCAGGTTCCCATTGATTTTAACCATTTAAGGTCTCAGGGCTGGCGACTGTTCTGAGGAACATGGAGGTGTCTACATCCCACCCAACACAATCAACACCAACACTAAAAATGCTAAATCTACCTACATCAATGAGCAACCAAGATTCGTTCTATCAACCCAATTCAATCAAACCAAGGGTGGGAGTAAACTTTATTGTAATTCATCGTACATTAGCTTAAATTAACCGCGCATTACTAATCTAGTTCTAAATTAATCCGTCATCATCTAGGTTTGTTAGCTCATTAGATCACAATTAAATTAATCATTCTATCTACAAGGTGCCAGACATCCAAATTACAATAGTTTACAAGCAATCCATCTACTTAATCCACCAATCGTCGGAAAATAAGTCCCATTTGAATAAGAGAAATAAAACCGAGTTAGAAATCTACAAAAGCTTATACATAGTTCTTGTAATAGGTAGAGATCTATTTACACCCATTTTAGAACTCTTCCTAAGTGGTGTCAAGAATCAATC
>SNQJ01S0165101.1:0-21130 GCA_010110895.2 Picea sitchensis | reverse complement strand
ATTGTTCGAGCCCTAAAATCCATATCAGGATATTGGATTATGGTATATTGCTTTATAGGCTCATAGTCCAAGGATACTATTTTGTTGTATTGTTTGATTTTTCTTCCATATATCAAGTGATATGGTCTCTTCTCATGAGGGTCGCTGGAAGATTAATAAAAGTTTCTTAACCTTGCATGTAAAATTCTGCATAAGCTTTCTCCTTCCTATATATTCCCTTCATTTTGAACTATTATTTTGATTCATATTTGTTTGGATGGACTCTATTTTTTGAGGTTTGTACAACTTTAATTTTTAATGTTTTCTTTCTAATGATATACATCATGATGCATCTTTTGTTTTCGGGTTTCTATTCCACAAGTATCCCTTTATGCTAGGATATTGACTGATCTATGTTTCTTGCTTCCCTAGTATTGACAATTTAACTTTCAAATGTTACTAGATGCATGATGGATGAAGAGTAGTATCCAGCGACAGAAAACATGTCTTGCAAGCAGAATCCAATTATTTGGTTGGCTTGTATTCTCTGAGCATCCTTTGTACAAGTTTAGCAGTTACTTATTTTGACTACTTGTCACTAGATGTGATATGAGTTTTATATAGGATTTATTAATGGAGAGTCATATTATCTGGCTTGTATTGACTGAGCATTGGTTTGAACAAGGCCCATAGCTTCTCTCTTTTCTATGTTGATTACTAATTAAAATTTAGAGTTTTATGGAATGCATTAATGAAAATTTATTTACCAACTGCAAACTCGTTTTGTAAAATGTAGATTATCTGGTTTGATTTCCATGAGCATCAATTTGCATCAATTTGTAGAAGAGCTATGGTTTGTCTATTTATTTGTTTTGCACATTCACTATTTGATTCTTTTTTTGGTAAGGGTAAATGCTTTTTTAATCCATGGGGACCTATGGAACCCAGCTCCACACTATCACTGTAAGGCCCAATTTAACATTGCTGTCGTCAAACTCGTGATAAGGCTCTATGCTCACTGGGGTTTGAATCTGGGTCATTTTGTGCCGACCCTCGTCTCAACCACTTGACCACAGCCCAATGGGCATTCACTGTTTGATTTCTACTTTATGCATTAGTGAAGTTTTATATAGTGATCTCAAAGAATTTTTCCAAAGAGTTGGTTAATCTGATTGACATTCCTTAAGCTTTTGTTAAAAATCTTTTTGATGGCTGGACATTTCTAATTCTAATTCTACGTCGATCCCCACCAAACCAATACCCACCAAATAGCCAATACATACTGGGTTTAATTTCTCAGGATTAGAACAATCCTCTAACCATAAATGAATTACTAGTCCCGGATGGTAGTTGGAAGCCCCTCCTCAAGAGTTAATGAGGAGATGAAGTAGGGTACCCATCTAGGCTTCGATTTGACCACGAGAGTTGGGGATTTGAACCCACGCAACATTGTTGATGAAGGAAATAAATGAATTGAGTGCGTGGGCAAAAGGAGTAGATTTGTGAGGAGGCAGTGAGAGACCCATCTCTAGAGAGAAAAGAGCATGTTGGAACACATATATATTTTTCTAAAACTTTAGACTTAAATGCTTTCTTTCCCAGTTAAAATAAGAACAAAGCGTGTTTGATTCTCACTGTTGAAGAAGTTTTTCATTTGATCGAACAATCCCTTTTTCCACGAGTTTTTGGAGCCGCCTGATTATTAAAAGGTCAAACCCTAGAATGCCAGTTCATTACTTGGGGCGTTTCAACATACCTCACCTTGAATCGAATGCAGCAAGCGTTGATAGATCCTAGTCACCATATACACATATAACTTCCTAAGCCTTGACACATGTCATTGTAGGGAAGTGGCCAATTAGGGAAAATGATAGAGATCTAACTTGTAAATATATGAAATGTGAAGTCCCAAAATATTAAACCTTGGATAAATAAACTATTGTAATTAAAAGGTTAATTAATAACCCATACATCGAGTTAGGATATTCAACATACATTGCTACGAATTCACAATTAAATTCGAGAAATAAAAGTAGACACTAAACCAAGATTAATTTAAGATTAAACAATTGGTGAATAATTAATCCTTAGGTAGTTTCGAGGCCGAAATCATATATCGAGCTATTATTGGATATCCTGAGGTCCGAGAGCCCGAAAGGAATTAAGGTTAAATGTGATTAGTTAATGGGCTAAACACTATTATCTTATGTAAATTTTTGTTAAATAAGTAGTTGGATAAATTCAAATATTATTTCACATATCTCTATCACGAACCACCAACCATTAATGGAATTAATAATTGATCTTTGGCAATGATTTCAAATAAGATCTAAGACACATATATCTTTTTCATAAAAGGAATTAGATGCATTGTTAGTGAGGTATGCATAAATTGATACTTTTAAGGTGAAAAATATATTGAATTTTGAATTCCATTTGCATTTTCACAAAACAACAAGCTTAGCAAGATAACATTAAGTCTGTGTATTTTATGTGATAGGTAACACAATTCTGAGTTTACTACTATCATGCCTCCATGGAAAATGGTTAAAGCGGTTGGTGAGAGCTCGAGCTAGAACATAGATGTCCTCTCGAACACATCGTCGAGAGCTATGGAGACCGTAAAAACCTAGATGCATGTATGTGATATCCTACAATATGATCTGAACAGCATCCGGAAAAGAGTTAAGATTATAGGAAGGGTAGGCTTCGAGGCGTGGTTCGATACATAGCCATTTGCATAAAATAGCCACGCCATGAGGCTCATCGTATATAGCGACATGATAGTGGGCCACCGGAGAGCGTTAACGTCGTGGGACCATCCTGATCCTGAGAGGTTGTTGTTGAATCTTCAGGGCCAAACATATCACAATTGATGTAAAAATTATCTGACATTCAAACACAATTATAATGCCACTTTCTTAAAAGAGTTTGATGAAGAAGAGTGCCCACAAGGTGTAAATAATTACCTTGACTTGATCAAGGACTGGTATTCACACTCCGAAAGGTTCAGAGCTGATGCTCACGACATATATTCAATTTCATTGTTAGCACCACAGTTTATGTATATAGTGATGATGATGTGTAGACTCTACAAGAGGGAAAACATTCCAATTTCTTGTTACCGTGGGTGCCTGTTATGTAGACAGTAGCAGACGGGTATTATTTTTATTGGGCCAAGATGTTGTCAAACAAATTTGTTAGGGAGATTACATAATATCAGTCATTGAAAGCCAAAGGATGACCTGCTCCATTTTACATGTTGGCATACCTTATGGATGTTGTTTGTTTTTTAGGTACCATTCCTTTGATGGGTTGGAAACGAATTTCGACCAGCATTGAACCAATACATTTATATCACTCCAAGTTGTGGGAGGATAAAGCGAAGGACTTCTTCTACAAAATCTACAACTATGTGGTGGTGCAGATGCATATAGCTATATACGGTTGCTCACCTCCTAGGATTTTAGACCAGATAGTGGCCAACCTAGTAAAAATAGCGGATTGGTACATTAAGGAACACTTCTCTTACATCAAAGGTTTTTGGATGTTTTGTTCCTCCACATGCCTTACTAATGTTCCTACCAGATCAATTGGTGTTTCGAGAGGTAACAAATCAAACTGTGCTAGGAGGAATCATTAAAGAGATAAAGGCATAGCAGAAAATGGTATGGCCCACCTTTCCCGTGCAGATTGGTACTTTCTCATTGTTATGTTTAGAAGCCACTCAAAGGTAGAGGACGTGGCCCTAAAGAACAGTAAGCTTGTAAACATTGAATTCAAGAAACTGATCCCTGAGAAGATGCGTGGGAAATCCATGGCTCTTTACAATCGAGAGATATGAGCATGAAAATTCCCCCACCGGTGAGATATTTAGAGGGAGCAAGATCTTTTCAGGAAGTGTTGAGTTGAGTCCGAACTTTGGCTCCAGAAGAATTATTTGAGTTCTATAATTTTCCCGAAACAAGAAAAAATGAAATACGCCTAAAGTCTTACAGGGAGAAGTCTTGACATCTCCAGCCACACAGGAAGTTGCGACCCAAAAGTTAGAAACAAGAAGTTCTAGTGGACAAGACACTCAGGAGAATTTGGAGGTGAAAGCAGTTTTTGACATAGAGCAAAATCTGCACCATCATATCAACATGATGATCAAACGAAAGCTCAAGCCAAAGTTTTGATAAAAAAGACGGGATGCATCGTTGTCTACACCAGAAAAGTCAGCTATTGATACAACATTGCAACCACAGACCACCCAAATAGATGACCCTATTATGTCTTTGAACCCTCTACAGATTAGTCAGGGGAACCTGAATGCCGAAGTAGTATTTATCGAAGATCTGACTCCTATTTCGATTGAAGAAATGCCCCCTTCCAACCTCTTCTTCAGCAAGAAGAGGAGGTTGTAGTAAAAATGCACCAAAAGGAGGAATTACAGCTGTCGAAGGCACATGGTATATGTGATGGACATGCCTTAGAGGAAGCATAAGTTTCTATGGAAGTGGCAGGCACATAGGGAGATTTTTCCACAACAAATCGGTATTCATTTGGGAATATGAAGGAACAATTGAAGCAGAAACATAAGAGATCTGTTGGTAGAGACGATTTGCGGGCCAAATAAAAGACTGTGGAACAGAGTGTAAGGAATGAGATGAATAGGGATTTTGAGAAGCTTAGAGCCTCTAACAGACAGGAATTCCAACAACTCAAAATCAGTCTCGACAAAATGCATAAAGTCTGATTAGAGTAGAAGCGGCCATTCCAGCGGGGAGAGTTGGTCGAACAACTGCGGTATAAGATAAACTTGACTGAGAACATGATGGTGGATATGGCGGTTTTCCAAGCCCGGGCATTGGAGGTGCACGAGAAGCTAGAATCAACACAACAAAACCTTTTTACTAAAGTAGAAAGAGATTATCAAAACCATCATCCGGATGAACCATTCTTTAAATAAATTTACTTAAAAGAGAGAGGCTATTGTAGCTTGAGCTACTTTCCAAAAGGAAGTTGTGTCATCGACAAAAGATGAGGTAGCCAAGGTCCCTAGATTGTCTCTTTCAGAGAAAAAGCGAAATTGATATATCTTTGAAACACGGGAGGCCATTTGGTTCAGAGAAGTAAAAGGTAGCACAGGAAGTGAAGAAAGCTTGTGAAGAAGCATGTTCCTCACTCGAAAAAGAGTCACTATACATTGAAAGAGATGCTATCTCTGAAGCCATGGGGAAAATTGATATAGCAAAGAAATAACTTGATTCCAAGACAAGCATGGAAGAAGCCTAGGCCGAAATCCTGCAATTGAAACAAATTGACATTATCTAGATTAATAAGTGGATAGTCAATCCTAGTCTACGACTACAGTCTATATCTCTAGAATCCAGGAGGATGGAATATAGGCTTCCCCACACAGAAAATAAGTTATATACTTTTGAGGCAAATGACACAATATAGCCTTCCAGGATAGTTAGTGCGGCTAAGTAGTGAGATATGTTGTTGGAATATTAATGAGAACTAAAGGCTAACACCTAAAACAAATGAGACAACAGGTGCATACCATTTATACAAGTCATGATTAGAGGCCCATTTTTGAGATGGAGGACAAGAAGAAAGCGTCTCTACCCAGGTAGGCAAAGAGATAGAGAGATCGAATGAAAGCTCTTGAATTTCCTATTATGTACTATTTTAATTATGAGAATTTCAACCGCCTAGGGTTGAGATCGTTTTTGTATAAATACATGGTTTGAAAGGTTTAGCAAAGTGTTGCTTCTTGCTGGATGTAATAAGGAAAAAACTCATTTTGTGAGAATTAATACAAGTGCAAGCGGAGATTCCAATTTTTGTGTAGTTTGAGTTATGTTTTTCTCTTGTATCTCATATTTCTAGTTTCTTTATGTCATTCCTTGATAAGTGAGTGGTTACAATTTAGTACTACTACTGTAGTCACATTTATCGGTTGTTTGATAAGAAAAAAAGTTTTCCTCTGGCTAACATTAAGTAAATACAAGACACAATATTCTGGATTATTTATCTCTTATCCTTTCAAGGGTGCATTCTTTATTTTCTTCTATTTTGAACAAGGTAAGATTCATCTTGCATTGATGTCTCATTTTTTTTAACAGTTTTGCAAAGTTTCCCCTCATATCTTGATTTTATAAATGTCGACTCGGATGACAAATTCTGACCTCATCGCTACATCATTATTTTCATTTGAGGATTAATTCTTATATAATTAACGGAAGAAAAAGAACCTTTCAAAAACTTTCTTTTATATTAATGATGCCTTGACATTACCCTTGTGAGCCTTAAAATTAATCGGGAACAGCAGGCATACAGGCTATGCAGTTCAAGGAGAACTAAGAAACAAGCTAGTTTTGGGCGCAAGAAGTTGTTAGAATATTTTTCAATCCAACATGATAAACGGGGTTGACGAGTGAATTTGGAAGTACTCGTGCAGACCCCCTTTCTTGGTATAGAGAAAACCATTTGCTAAGTCCACGTGGGAGGAGGAGAGTAACCTCCATCCATGACTATTCTTGAGCAAGAAGAAGAGTCTCTCGAGCATGTTCTAGCTAGGGGGTAGCCAACAATAAATCCATTCATGAGTGGTTTTTCCTATGGTTGGGTAAAACATGCACCCCTTCGGTGATCGCTTCACCTTACGGTTTTTAGATAAGTATCTCATATTTCGGTGTACTAGAATTGAAATGATGTTTGAATATACATGTCTATGACTAAATTATGTATTGATTGATTAAGTTAGAAATGCTCATTATCTTTCTTTGAATTCCATGCTTTTTGAATGGTCTTCTGGTTGCCTCAACTTAGCAGTTAGAAGAGTTATGGGATGTGGAGTCATAAGAGATTAGGAATTAGAGCAAATGTTTAAGTCTTGCCGACCTCTCGAATTTACCTTCGTGAGAATACCAAGTTCAAAATTTGTGGAAGGAGGGTGCCTCCTCCAGACCCTTCACTATGAATGAGGGCTCATGTCCATGTCCTTAACCAAATCATGGCTAAGAGTAAAGCGTGTACCCCACAAAATTTTAGGAGGGCGTTTGGCGTGCCACGTGTCACTTAGTTAAATACGTTTCACAGACCCTCTGTGCCCATTAAAATGAGACACATGTCACCCACCAAAGGGGCCACATGTCATCTATGCCTTCTTCTTTGATGTCACCCCTGATGCGTGACCAGCTTGGCTTATTGGCAGGTGGAGTACTTTGGACCCACTTGTCCTTTCCTCTGTGTTTAATACACCACCATGTGTAAGGATGGAGCCTTAGTCTGGGACTTGAAGGACTCGGTTTAGAATCTTAGGTGTCATAGATAAGCCAAAAGGCCCAAAAGAATTTTGGAACCATGTGGTGAATTCGAGGCTCCTTTGGGATTTAGGATTCGGGACTCTGGAGGACATGCGTGCAGAAAGGAGAAGGGGTGTTTAGTGTCGAAGTGTCGAACGTTGAACTCCCCTCTAGCTTAGGTGTTAAATGAGGTTCAAGTTTCACCGTTGGATTGGACCCGGTGGATGGACTGCAGAGTGGATCATAGGAATCTAGAGATGAATGCAGGATACGAATAGGACCCATGTAGGTACCATATGGTCCTTGATATGTCGCCAAAGAAGAGTTTGGGGAAAAGCAATAACGCAATCTAGAGCTCAGTTTGAGCACAGTAGTCATTAGAAAGATACGGTTGAGTAGAATAAAATGGAGACCTCTGAAAGGGGGCTTCGAGATGATTTAAGTGAGCAAACTTTTGATTTCCCATCCTTAGAAAGGGTACTTGAGAGGTTGGGTGTCTTTCAAATTGGTATCGAGAGCATGGCAACAACTACTTGGCGTGCTTGGGCTCATGAGCGAGTCACTTAAAATATCATTAGAGACCCTTTAAGGGTAGCACCCTATCTTACCCTTACGCAAATACGATTTGAACCTCTTAAAGAGGAGCGAAACTTTACGGTTGTGTTATATATGTTTTGCAAAATGTTGTGTCTTGATTCATAAACTAGATCATTAATAACATAAAAAATTATAGAAGCCTCCAATGATCGATTGGGCCAGCTCAAAGAAAACTACAACATAAAGGATGGTGACACACCATGAATTGGAAATCTCTCCCACAATAGAAGGAAAATCGATGAAAGGAGGAAACCCCTCTCGGTTGTTTGACTGTAAGCCTCATGGCGAGTCTGAGTTAAGAACTATGATGAAAGAAAGGCGATAAAAACAGGAAAACAAATTGAAATTAATGCAGTCTTGTTGTAGAGTTTATCTGATATATAGAGGCAATTGTAGCATGAACCCACAACTATTCAAGTGGACCGATGACATGTGAATAGAATTCAAATTCCACTTGAGATATGAAAGCATGGTCATAAAAGTGGCCACACAATGAGGAGAACCTCAAAGAAGGTCAACATGGAGCCAAGAGAGACTCATTTGAAGAATCCTCTGGTGAGGAAGCTGACAACTCCAAGGGATCTTCTAGTAGTAAAACTAGTTTGCACATTCGAGGAGGAGAAGAAAGAGGAGGAAACATTCCAAAGAGCCATGACCACGAAGATTTTTAAAGCCAAACCACTCACTTTAGATGGAGAAATTAAGAAAGGGGAAAAGCTGAGAGGTTTGGTAGCAGCTGAAGTAGTTAACAGTTCATGACTACTCTGAAAACTAAAAGGCTCGGATAGCCATTTTCAACATGAATGGAAAGGAATCCATTTGGTGGGATCAACTTAAGCAAACCAATAATATTGATGAAAAGAGGATCTCATAAAGTTATTTTAAAAATTATTTTCAGAAGAAGTATTTGTTAGAAATACTTTAATGGGAAGACCAAGGAGTTCTATGAACTCAGGTGGGACAACTCGTAGATGAATATATCGACATATTTCTTGAGATGATAAGGTGTGTTCCCTACATAAAGGATGAAAGGTAAAAATGCAGCGATTCATTAGTGGATTGCCTCAATCCTTTAGGGACATAATTGAATTTGATGAGCAAAGACCTTAGAAGATACTATCAGGAGGCAAGGTATTGCTATGAGAAATTCAAAGATAAGACAAAACCTCATGAGATTTGGAAGAAGAAATGGTGGATTCAAGAAGAAGGTATTTAAACGCTCAATTTTTAAGAACCATGGGAAAAGTTCTAGATGATCCTTCCTACTAAAGTGTATATCAACCATTTCTCATTTCAGTTGAAATAAACCCTTTGGAGCAGCTACCAAATTAGGATAACATAAAGAGAGAACCCTTGAAATGTTGGGAGTGTAGAGAAGAGCATCAGGGGACTTCCCATATAAGCCAATGAGAACAATACAGGAGGGTCTACAGTCCGAGGCTACTGAAGTCAGTGATGTGGCTAGAACATGCCACAAATTTATCTGACCTTGGATAATAGACAAAAGTGATACAAATTTTGTAGTGGTGGAGATGGAAAGAGTATGATTGCAACCAACAGGGTTTCCATTTTAATTGACCACTGGTTCCTAATTTGATTATGTTGCCCCTCAAGTGACAGTATAAAATTGCAAACCAAAGAAAAAGAAACATGTGCTAAAATATTGTTTGGGTTTAACTTACTTGGAACAAAGAAAATTAGCAGAGGTCCTTTTAACATGCCAATTCATTATGAATGGATTGCCCACCCAAACAACCCTATTTATTCTCCTTTGGATCTTATGACTGTTGATTAGCGTGAATTTGGTTGGCTACTCATAAAACCAAGTTGGACTATTAAAATAAAAATTTGGAGTGTGAAGATGAAAGAAGGAGAAAATAGCCCTACAAAATTCAAAAGACATGTCAGTGGGAGCGAATATCCAATCAAGTAAAAATAACAGAAAGGGATATAGCTGTGGCTACAATGCAAGTATTGAACTCATTTGAGACAAAGCCAAGCCTAGGGACCACCATTAAAAGTATAAATATTGGTACAGAAGAGATGCAGGTCTACCTCAGAGGGATATTGGCTTTCTAATAGAACTTTGTACTAGAATTAGTGCAGGTCTATGCAGAACACCACATAGAATGAGTACACAAAGGCAGTTGGGCTCAACTTCGGCTAAAGAGGATGTGGGACAAGGCTACATTCCAGGCCTAATTGTATCTATGGGGCATGATACCTTGTTTATGAAAAGAATGATGCCTCAAGTGTGTATCAACTATAGACAACTCAATAAAGTGACCATTAAGAATAAGTATCCTTGCCATGGATCAGATGATAACTTGTTTGACCAATTAAGGGGTACTACAATCTTATCCAAGATTGACTTGAGATAAGGATACCATCGAGTCCAGATTGAGGATGAAGACATCCACAAAAGCACCTTTAGGACAAGATATGGTCAATATTAAGTTGTGGTGGTGCCATTTGGGCTTACCGATGCACCAACCACTTTTATTTGCGTAATGAATAATGTACTCAATAAGTTCTTGGACAGATTTGTAATGGTTTTCATTGATGACATCCTAATCTATTTCCAAGAATAGGAAGAGCATGAAGAACATCTCAAACTAGTGCTTCAAGTACTGAGAGAGCATCATCTCTATGCTAAGTTTGGTAAGTGTGACTTTTTCCAGAAATAGGTCCATTACTTAGGCCATGTCATTTCCTAGGAAGGAGTGGCGGAGTTGATCTGAAAGATCAAAGCCATTATGGATTAGCCTACCCCAAATGATATATTTGATATTAGATCCTTTATGACCTAGCAGGGTACTACAGGAGGTTCATAAGTAGATTTTCCAAGCCAGACTTTAATCACCTCCTTGAGGAAAAAGGGAGTTAGTCATTTAGACTTCAAAATGTGAAGAAGATTCCAAGAGCTGGAAATACCTTCTAACCAATGCACTGTCTTTGAGATTGCACTTGTAGACCCAAATAAGGACTTCCTTGTGTGTCTGAGATGCACGCAAGGAAGGACTCGAAGGAATCCTTATGCAACAACGTATGTAATTTACTCACAATCAAAAAATTGAATGAGCATGAAATCAATTAGTGACCCATGATCTGGGGTTGGCTGCCATAGTGCATTCTTTTAAAAGTAATGGAGGCATTACCTCCTGGGTAAAAGATTTGTGCTTATGATAGATCATGGTGGGTTTGAGATATCTATTTTATCAGCCAAAACTCAATGCTAGACAAGCTAGATGGATGGCTCTCCTTATTGAGTTTTGATTTTGAAATCAAAACATATCAAAGGAAATAAAAATAGGGTGGTTGATGCCCTTAGTAGAAGTATGAAAGTGATTCAGTTGGCAGCTGTAAGCACCTGTGAATTGGATGTCAAAGAGAGAGTCAAAAGTGCACGAAGCTTGGTCATTTTTTTAAGACTTGAAAATCATACTTAGAACAAGAGCGTGAGCTGAAGTATGAGGGTTATCAATTGTCGAATGATGGCCTACTAACTTACACAAAAGGTACAGGTTGTATGTTCCAATTGTGACGACTTAGAAGAGGTTCATAATGGATGAACTACACAAAAGGAACCATATATTGGTCATCACGGTTATCATAAAATGATTATCCGACCCTTTAGGAGATTATTCTATTGGCCCGGACTGAAAAGGACATAGTGAGTATTAGCTAAAGTGTCTAAAATGTCCGTGAGTTAAGGTAGAGAGCACCAATATCTACTTGGGTATGTAACCCTACCAATCTTGGAATGGAATTGGGAAACCATCTCCATAGTTTCATCACCGAATTACAAAAATCAACCAAGCATAATGATGACATCATGGTAGTTGTGGATAAAATTGAGCAAGAACACTCCACTTCATTCTCAAATCAAGTCCAACTTGCAAAATGGTAGATATTGATATTTTCATGAAAAGAAATATTTAGGCTGCCATGACATGCTAAAGGAAATGTCAATGAGAATCTAGAATTTACTTCAAACTTTTGCAAAATCTCTGTTGTTGGTTTTGAAACTAAATTGCTATATAATACAACCTATCACCTTCAAAGTGATGAATTGGATAGAGGAGTAAAACCAAGTATTAGAGGCATGTAGAGTGCATGTGCCAATGCATGTCTGACCCTAGAAAGTGGAAAAGCTACTGCCCATGACATAATTTACCTAGCCAAGTGGCTATCCAAGAGTCATTGAAGATGGAGTCCCCTTTCCAGGCCCTCAACAGTAGACAATGAGAAAGATTCAATCATTTTGGGATGAAAACCCAATAAACTGACATTACAATGCGGATACATATGTTAAAAGAAATGGAGCAACAAGTGGTTCAGATAAGATGGAATCTGAGAATAGCTCAAGATAGATAGAAAGCTATCTATGCAGATAGGAAAAGGACTCCTAGAGATTTCAAAGCGAAGGATCATGTGTATCTCTAAGTTAAGATCAAGGAGAAGCTCATGAGAATGGGATTACATTGCAAAGCTGGCACCTCGGTATTGTGGACCCTTGAAATTTTGGATAAGTGGGACTTGTAGCCTATGAACTAGCACTTCCTCCCAGTGAAGGCACACACTGTTTTCCATGGTTGAATTCTTGAAGAAATATGTACATGATTCTAATCATATAATTGATTGGTACATGATTCAGGTGAAACTAGAGGGATATTTCCTGCCATAACCTTAATGAATAATAGACAGGAAGAGGAGAAACCCCACTCAGGGAACATAACCATTGCACAGGTCAGGTGTAGTGGAAACACTTTGGTCTAGATGAAGCTACATGGAAATGGAGGATGCCATGGAAACAGAATACCCATTTTGTTTACTTTTGTACATGTCATTCATGTTAGTAGCAAAGAACATCGACGACGATGTTCCCTTTTAAGGGGAGGGAATTGTAACACACTGTTTCCCCAACTTGTAAATACAACTATAACTTGCCAAAATACTGTGGAAGACTAAAATATGTGAATATTTGGTTGATGAACCTTTGTTATAAAAGGGTAATGTATGTATTTATGTTATTAATTAAATATGGATAGTGTTGCATAACTATTGAAAGGGGTTTTTTTCCAAGATAGACCATGGATCCTTTGAGAGATATGGTGAGGGGAACCTTAAATGGTTGAGATGACCCCCACCAAACCAATACCTCACTAGATTTAATGTCTCATAACCAGAACATTTCTCTGACCCTGAAAACAAATTACTGGTCAGAGTGGTAGCTGAAAGAGTTCTCCTCGAGAGTTAATGAGGAGATGAGGCATGTACCCATCTATAAGGCTTCCAAACCTAACCACAAGTTGGGGATTCAAACCAACACAACCTTGCTGAGGAATGAAATAAAAGGAAATGTCAAGTGAAATGATGAATCTGAGAGCTGAGAGTCGAGACCATCTCTAGAAAGAAGCACACAACTCTCTAGTTGAAGGCTGAGAAACAAAGCTCATTCTAAGCAAGAGAAGTTGTTGGGTGTTTTAAGAATCCCAAGCTAATAAGCGAAGTTGTGGTGGCTGTGAAAGTACTGACTTTATAGACCCTTGCTTGATACAAAGAAAGCACTTGTTGAGAACCACCACTATGGGGAGGGAGGAAGTAACCTCAGTCACATTCATGCTAAACAAAAAGAAAGTCTCTCGAGCATGTGAAAAGGTCCCCAGCTAGGGGTAAGCACGTTAGTAAATCAGATTAAAGTGTTGTGCCCTGGGACAGGTGAAACACATACCCCACTGCTTGTTAAACTTCAATATACAGTTTATGATTAGTATTTTCATATTTTGTGTATTGAAATGGAAATGTTGTTTGAATATACATGTCTATGACTAAGTTATGTATTGAATAGTGGAGTAGAATGCTCATTATCTTCATGGGATTCCATTTTTTGAATGGTCTTTGGTTGCCTCGGCTTAGCAGCTAGAGAGCTATGGGATGGGTTTGCAAGAGAGAGTGGGGTGAGTTAAATGAAATATCAAGTCTACTTGAACCTTTACTCTAAATTACTGAGGAATACCAAGTTCAAAATACATTGGAAGGAAACATCCTCCCAGAACCTTCTATGTGGGGTTCATTTTCATGTCATATGAATTCCTGATTTAAGAGGAATTGGCATGTAGCCCATGAGAATTTCAATTATATGACCAAAAGGTCTTTAAGAATCCACAGCCATGGGCAAGAGAGGAGCTAAGCCTTTTGGCCAACTTCCAGACTTCCAGAAGTTGAGAGCTTGGTCATTCTGACCTTACCATTTTACAAACTTGGAATTAGAAGGCAACTTGTTCTGAGTTACCCAGGAAGTTGACTGATCTGGCCGGTTTTCTAACAGGTGAATGAACTTGTCCCATAGTTAATACAGTCCTTTCTTAATCATGGCTCTTGTGAGACACATAAATCAGAGAATGATAGGAGTCCACTAACCGTTGAATCTATGCCAAGAATGATCCAGATGGCCATTCACTTTGGGAGAACCAAGGTGTTATAGCACCAATTCCCCAGAAAGCGTGAATTCTGAATTGATGAGTAGGTAGTCAGAGGGAGTCTATTAAGAGCCCCTCTTAAATTGGATCAGGGAGAGTGGTGGACTCTGAAGGGTCTCAAATAAGGTGGACCCTTCCAGAGTCAGGGACTTTAGGGGACTTGGAGAGTTTGGGAGTCTTGATGTGTGAAGTAGATAAAGACAAAAGGCAGAAGAGGCACAGAGCCATGTCAGTTTAAGCTCATAGGAGTTTGAGATTTGGACTCTAGGAGGGGTCTTGTCTGAGAAAGGAAAAGGGCATTGATGCAAGAAGTAGCCGAGCATCGAACCCCCTCAGCTTGAGTGTTAGAAATGAGGTTCAAGTGCATGGATTAGATTGAAACGATGGATGGACTTCCTTGGTGGATACTTGGGAATCACAGGAGAAGATACTGTGAATAGTGGATACATGGAGTCCCACATGGTATGACTAATAAGCACGAAGAGCAGGAAACTTCTTAATAACTTGAAATCGAGCTTGGATTTGAACTTTATTTGTGTCGTTAGAAACTAAAATTGATTGAAGGATGGGACCTCTGAAAGAGCTTCGAGACAATTTAAGTGGACAAAATTTGATGCCCCATCCCTGAAAGGGTACTTAGGGAGGTGGTGTGTTACAAAAGAACATATTCCATTTCCGTTGCATGCTCACACTACATTTTAAACACATCATTCAATTGTTATGATGCATTAATGAATGATTATCTAGCAACTATAAAGAGTTGTTTTTGTCTGTTTTGTATCTTCTGATTATACTTTTGCATGAAGTCCTTATCTCCTCTGTTTTGCATCCTTGAGGCTTGTAATCATGGGAATTCCTCTTCCAAACATGGTGAAAACTTGGGAAACAGTACATTAACCTCATGAGGATTGTAAATGTGAATGTTGAGAAGCATCCATCCTTCGACAATTTCTATTATGTCAAGTAGGAAGTCCCCCTTGTTTTAGAATGGAAATATTAACATTATAAAAGTTTTTATAAGGGCTCTCTTTTGTGTTCCTAGTTGGAACCCTAAATCATCATCTCAAAAATTTTAATTATCAAATACCATCTCCCTACTAATATAAAAGTTTACATGTGCCTTTTTGGTCACACATACTTTGCTGTAAGAGTTGGTGGAAGTGTGCAGCATTAATAATGAGAAGATAAAAAATATTTGGTTTACTCCCCAACTTGATTTCAATCTTTTGGATGGTGTTGCATAAGACTGTTAATGATTCTGTGGGCCAACAATGACGACAGCTACAATGTATGGAAGAACAAATGCAATCCTTTGTGAAATTAACTAGTTTTGATGTACAGTTGCACTGCTAGCACAGACTATAGAAGATCTTAGAAAGAGGGTTGAGAAGTTGAAGACAATCTATAGCTTTGGAAGAGGGCCGTACATGACCTAGCTAATGTGCTTGATGAAAATTTTGTGTCGACTCTTGGCAGGTTCAAGTCAACAATTTCTATGCATGCTTCTACTCTTGAGAATGTAAGATTTATTGACATCTTCTATATAAGCTTGCAAGGATCAAGAAAAAATTTATGCATATCTTTTTTTCCTTATTAATATATTTTTGTGACATTACATTTTGCCGGGAGAAACAGTTTTAGACGTAAAGGCATTGCAGGCTTCTGCATTGTGCTCTTTCCAAGCAAGAGGGCAAAATGGTTCCACATGTCCAACAACAGAACGGGAGGTTGTCACATATCCAATCTTTCTTTAACTTTTAAGTGTTTTACGGGAGTCATGCTTTCACTGAATTCAAGTCAGCTGCTACCAAGTTGACAGTTTTATATTTCAAATTTCAATGAATGCAGGCAATTCAGAGAACAATAGAGTCCACAATGGTAATTTCAAATGTCAAATACAGATTTCTTTGCAACACTTGAAAGACATGCGTCTAATCTTAGTCAGTCTGTGGAAGAAATGCAAATAGTTCATGACAAGTAGTGGGAGGATCTCCAAAGAAAATTTGAGGTTGACTAATTTCTTAACAAAAGTCTAGATCCTTTTTTTTCCTACTGATTCACTTATTTTATTATGTTTATACTACTATTTGGCTGAATTTTCTTAATGCAAATAATTTATCGTAGGAATGTGCTGCAAACGGTGCAAACGGTGAGAAGCAATTCTTGGAGAATTTTGCCAACATGCTGATGGTTTTGACAGCTCGAAAATCAGATGGAGTTGGTCTCTTTCTTAATGAATCCCTCATATTAAGTATATTTGACTTGTTTTTTTAAGTTAGATCTTACATGTCTGCACCACCAATTTGTCTTTTTAACCAATTTAACATAAGGAATGGCATGCCTGAATTTAAATACTCTGCTTCTTATCAGAATTCAATAAAAGTCTGCCTTTTAGGCCCAATTCATATGGTAATTCAACAAACATATGCCCATTAAGTGTTTGGAAAATATCCTTCAGGGTCCCAGATGTCTGCAGTCCATAATCCCCCCAAACCTCTACTTGGATGTTCTCCAAACAATCCATGTGCTCTGAAAGCCTCCAGTTTGAAGCCCTAGCACACACACACACATATTAGTTGCAACAGTTTTCACAAACTAATTAGCCATGACTTGGGCTAGAGCATGATATTTCATAATTAATGCAAACTAATTCCGTGCTACTTTTCTTCTGCTGAGACAATGACAACTTGTTGGTTTGTAAATTTCAAACTGCTATGGTGATGAAAGTGGAGTCCTTTACAATTATTGCCAGACCTGTAAAATGTAAAGTCAACACATGAGTAATAAGGATAAAATAACACCATATGTTATAGCCCTACATAACAAGATCAATGAAAGACAAAGACGCCATTGTGTCTTAAAACACATGAAATCATAGTCTACTTATGAAGAAAAGAGTCTACTTCTAGATACTTTGTTGAGCCTATTTATGATATTACAATATGGAATGTGTTAACGGGATGATAAGGAGGCCTTGAATTTTGATAGCCTCCCACTTGCCGAGAGTCAGAATGACTATCTGGCTGCTGATAGCCATGGTTATAGCCCTAAATAATTGTGCTTCCATATGAATAATGTTCACGGTACTCTGAGAAGATGGGTTTCCACGATAATCCTAGGATCCCTTTGTTGCTACTAAATTTGATGACCTGGTTTCTGCAGAGCTAGCATTTGAGGCAACTTGACCATTCTATGGACCACTCATTTCATTATATCAGCATTAAAGAAGATAGCGCCTTCTATATTAAAGTTATTAACTTATTACCTTTGCTAAGTGACACTTTTCATGGGGTTGAAATATCACCTTGATGAGGTGGTTGAAGTCCTGTTATCAGTAGAAATAATTTATTAACAGGTGTATGTCCCTGTAGTATCCATTGAACAGACTTCACTTTGAACGATTGCCAACAAAAGCACAAAAAGTATACAAAATGTCATCAGTTAAAAAATCCCATATGCATAAAGCATTCTTTAAACGTAAGCTGGTATTTCATTAACCAAACAACACAAACCCTAGTTATTGTTGGACACTTCACAGCCATGGCCATTTAATGCATTTCATTAAAAAGTCTGCTCATTAAAATCATGAAAAAAATTTCCTTGAAGATGTCAAAGTGTATAAAGTCAATATCTTGACGCATACTCGGGTTGCAAGTCCTGATAACCAGGTTTGGGAAGTAATGACACCAATCTCCATTCATTATGAAAAATTATTTGAAGATGTCGAAGCTTCTAGAACTATAAATTCATCAAGATTTTCAATATGTGGAGGTTTAATGGGGTTGCAAGTTGTGATAATCATGATTGGAAAGATATGACACCAATTTCCTTCATTCATAGCAGTAGTCTTTGTTCTTAACGACTTCCTGCTTGCTAACTTTCCTGGTATCTATATGATAGAAACTTTTATATTAAATTTTAAGTCCAATCACTTGGAATATTTTTGGGTTTTATATAGATCCATAATAGTGAAATTTCAATTTCAAGACATAGGTAATTTGACATTCACTCTTTATGTATGTGACATATTGTAATATAAAACGGATTTATGATTTGTGGAATTAGCACTTGGGAAGTCCCCACGATTCTGGGAGTGCAAGCCTCGAGAAGTGATGATGATTGATGCTATGCGATTCATTTTAATGATTTCAATCCCACTTCTTCACCATTGTGAAAAATCACCCAATCTGATGAGTGCTAAGTGGACTATTAGATCATGAGAATTATTGGTCAGGTTGTGACTATGCTCATGGATATGGAGTCATAGATTAATGAGCTAAATCATGTAGTTAATCCCAAATGATTTCTAATATGTTGCATTGCGAAACCCCCTCTATACTTAAATAATAAGATTGAATGGAGCTCTAACTAGATACTTTGTAAGGCACAATACTTGTTAATGTTTTGCAAATGGGGTAACAAGCTAAGTGGACTTGATTGTGGCGAAAACTCCACAGGTAAGCAGGCAGTCCCAGGATGAGTGACCACACAGGAAGTCTTGGTTTTACGGTGAAGCCCCAAAAGAAGTAACGATTGATGCTATGCAATTCATTTCATTGTTTTCAATCACATTTCTTCACTCTTGTAGGCATCACCGTCATGATTTGAATAGTCCTAAGTGGACTATTCAAAATCATGAGAATTAATACTCTGGATATGGGTCATCGTTAATGACTTACTCTATGCACTGATTAATCCCAAAATGATATCTAATATGTTACTCGGTAGAAGCCCCTCTATCCTCCTATATTATTGCAAGCTAATCATTTTGAACAAAGTAAGGAGGAACATGCACCTTTTTTCATCACTTTGGTATTAAATGATTTATTACTTCATAAGTGTATTCTTTATTATAGAGCTTCTTCCATTGTGATGTATTTAAAGGTCATGAATGAATTAGGATTAAAAATCACAAAATATATGGGAATGTTTGTGGGATTGACTCCAAAGCTATTAAGGTATGTGGTTTGATTGAGTACTTAGGATTTGCATTTATAGTATCGTAAATATCTCTGTAATGGATGTTGTGATTTTCAATCATAACTCATTCATGACCTTCAAATTCATCACATTGAGTAGAAGCCCCAGAATCAAGCATACAATTACGATTAGGATGGTGGCATAGGAGAGGTCCATCTGCAAGCTACCACCCAAAGTTGCAACCCACTTCCTAGGTAAAATCATCCCCAAAGCGTAGTACATCAATGACCACAACATCCATTACAATAGAGATATTACGATAATTGGCAATGCAAACTTCAAGATCTTTAAACAAACCACTTACCCTAATAGCTTTGGAGTCAATCCCACAAACATTCCTATAAGGCTTTGTGATTTTTAATCCTAATTCATTCATGACCTTTAAATTCATCACATTGGTAGAAGCCCCAGAATCAAGCATATAGTTACGAAGCCAGAGGTCATTTACTACCAAAGAGATGAAGAAAGTGCATGTTCCTCCTTACTTTGTTCAAAATGATTAGCTTGCAATAATATAGGAGGATAGAGGGGCTTCCGTAGTGCAACATATTAGATATCATTTTTGGGATTAACTGCATAGAGTAAGTCATTAATCTATGACTCATATCCATGAGTATTAATTCTCATGATTTGAATAGTCCACTTAGGACTCATTGCATCGGGTGATGCTCACAAGAGTGAAGAAGTGGGATCGAAAACAATGAAATGAATTGCATAGCATCAATCGTCACTTTTGGGGCTTGCATCCAGAAACCAAGACTTCCCAGGTGGTCACCCATCCCAAGACGCCTCTGGCTCAAGCGCGTTAACTGTGGAGTTTTCGCCACAATCAAGTCCACTTAGCTTGCTACCCCATTTGCAAAACATTAACAAGTATTGTGCCTTACAAAGTATCTAGTTAGAGCTCCATTCAATCTTATTATTTAAGTATAGAGGGGCTTTTGCAGTGCAACATATTAGATATCACTTTTGGGATTAACTACATAGATTTAGTCATTAATCTATGACCCATATCCATGAGTATTAGTCACAACTGACCAATAATTCTCATGATTTGAATAGTCCACTTAGCACTCATTGCATTGGGTGATTTTCACATGGGTGAAGAAGTGGGATTGAAACTAGCGAAATGAATCACATAGCATCAATCATCACTTCTGAGGCTTGCACTCGGTAACCGGGACTTCCCAAGTGCTAATTCCACAAATCATAAATCCGTTTTATATTACAATATGTCACATACATAAAGAGTGAATGTCGAATTACCTATGTCTTGAAATTGAAATTTCACTATTATGGATCTATATAAAACCCAAAAATATTCCAAGTGATTGGACTTAAAATTTAATATAAAAGTTTCTATCATATAGATACCAGGAAAGTTAGCAAGCAGGAAGTCGTTAAGAACAAAGACTACTGCTATGAATGAAGAAAATTGGTGTCATATCTTTCCAATCATGATTATCACAACTTGCAACCCCATTAAACCTCCACATATTGAAAATCTTGATGAATTTATAGTTCTAGAAGCTTCGACATCTTCAAATAATTTTTCATAATGAATGGAGATTGGTGTCATTACTTCCCAAACCTGGTTATCAGGACTTGCAACCCGAGTATGCGTCAAGATATTGACTTTATACACTTCGACATCTTCAAGGAATGTTTTTTTCATGATTTTAATGAGCAGACTTTTTAATGAAATGCATTAAATGGCCATGGCTGTGAAGTGTCCAACAATAACTAGGGTTTGTGTTGTTTGGTTAATGAAATACCAGCTTACGTTTAAAGAATGCT